>JAODYD010000019.1:0-192532 GCA_026262445.1 Bipolaris bicolor
CGCTACTATAATTAAAAATTATAATAACCTATATTCTCTCTATATATTATTCTCTAGTCTCTAATCTTATATCTATACTTTATATTACCTTAAACTAAATTAACTACTATTCTATCTATGCTAGTAAATAGATATACCTCTCTTTATACTAATATTATATAAGATAGAGTTAGGTTATATAGGCTATAGGTAGGTATAGAGTAGGGTTATATAGGCTAGATCTTAAGGCTATAGCTATAAATAATAAAGACGCCCTTAAGACCTATTTTAGAGTCTAGAAGACTTAAGCTAAAGATTTTAAGGCTATAGCTATAAAGAATAATATCGCTTTATAGGTATCTACTAGCCTATAAGATCTCTTCTTAGAATAATCTTCTAAGTTGCTACTTATAGCTACTACTAAAATAAGGTAGAGCTGCTTAACTTTAGTAGATATAGGATAAATAGGGCTGCTACTTATAGGGTAGCTAACTTAGTATTGCGCGCTCTTAAGTTAGAAACGCTAAGTATATTAACTTATATAATATATAGAATCGTAGCTAGCTACTATATATAGAAAATTATAGTAAGTAACTATAGACTATAGTAAATTATAGTAAGTTACTAGCGTTTACTATTTATAGCTAATATACTATCTAACTTAGAGAACCGCGCGCCTATAAGTTAGAATCCTCTAAGCTAGATATATCTATAATTATAATATAGATTATAGCTACTAATTCTTATATATAGTAGATAGTAGTAAATAGTAGTTTATTATAGTCTATAATTAATTAATTAACTATACTTTTTAAAACTTATTTTTAATAGATGCCTAATACCTATACTCTATCTAACTCTAACTCTAGAATAGTACTCTCTAATAAGAAATATACTATTTCTCTATACTATAACTAACTAGTATACTTTCTTCTCTAAAGTAATACCTTATCTAAATATTATTCTAAGAAAGACGTTAAGGTTAGCTACTAAAGATTTATTACTTAATGTCGCGCTTACTTTATAAGTATTTCTAGACTAGTCTTTTCTTAAAAGTATAGAAGAATAGAGCTAGCTAACTTACGTTTTACTAACTTATTTAGGTTTTTTACCTAAATAGTATACTTAGGCGCTTCTTCTTATTAGCCTTGCCTTTAATCCGCTCTTACTATATCTACTATGTTAACTAGGGTCTATAAATCTCTCTATAAATAGTAAGAATCGCTACTACTACTAAGTATAATACTTTTTACTATCTATATAAAATTTTTTCGTTACGTATAAACTTTTCTTATTTGCTAGTCTCCTCCCACGATCTATATAGAGCCTAGGGCATCTAGTATCTATAATAGGCTATAAAAGACTTAAATAATAGCTAACCTAGCTACTATAGCTTAGCTCTTATAGTATTAGTATATTATAGATAATAGGTATAATTCTTAAAGTTATAAGTACTTACTTCGTAATAGCTAGCTATATATAAAGAATACACACGCGCCTAGTACTAGACGCATTCTTAGAGACGCTATAGCTACTTTATAGACTACTCTATAAGCTATTGCTACTAAGACTAGATCTAGAACTCCTTAAGTGCTACTGCTTACCTAAGATTATGGCTCTTATTCTACTTATAAAGCTTTACTTCTATAGGTATTAGCTACTTAGTGCTATAAGGATTTACTATATATACGTTATATAGCTCTTTTTCTAAAGTATAATACTTTTAGTCTTCTCTACTATTTATATACTAGTTAATAGCGATTCTTTAATACTACTTACTACCTAGAAACGCCTTTATATAATCGTTAAGATAGTATAGAAGGGCGCGATAGAGGCTACTTATTTTAGTTTACTAATACTCTCTTAGAATATAGCACTTACTATAGAGGCTAGTATAGTTTACGCGACCGCTTTCCTAGATAAACTTATATAGTTAAAAAGATATCTATAGGTAAATTATAGCCTAAACACTAAGCGCGTCTAGCTCTAAGCCTAGTATACTAGTAATAGTGTATAGCTTCTTGTCCTCTACTATAATAGCTCGCACGCAATAGCTCTTCTCTTCCTCTAACTCTATAGTACTATAGAAAGCTATATAACTAAGAAGCTTTACTACTAACTTAGTCTACTAAATACTTAGATAAAATATAATAATCTATATATTAGGTCTAAACTTACTTTCTATCTATCTTACTAGATTAGTTAAAGTATTATTTAGCTTACTACGTTTATAGTTTATAACTTAGTAGAAGAGGTTTCTCTACGTAGTACTTAACGCGTAGTATATATATACGTTTTCTACCTATATACCTACTATCTAGAAGAAGGCGTATTACCTTAAGAGTAGTAGCGTAGCTATAAGATAGATAACTTATATATTCTTATTATTAAGACTATATAGCTTTAGCATCTTAGGCTGCTAGTTCGCGTAGGTATCTAGTAAGTAATAATACTTATTAACTATAAAACGATTAAGTTAATATTATATATAGAGCTAGTTTATAAAACGGCTAAAGGCTAGAGAGACTACGCTCTCTAGTATTACTAATATAATTCTAGCCTAGTAAGGGGGTCTTATTCTAGTCTATCTAGCGTATAGAATGCCCTACTTTTTATAGTAGTCTTTAAAGTTATATAGTATAGCGTTTAGTAGCGTAATAACTATAGTAACGTCGTCTAGTAATAAGGCTATAAGTAGTAAGAATAATAACGACTTTTCTAAGCTAGTAGATATAACTACTAGTACGCGTAGCTACTAGGCTAGAATAGAATAGAGGGCCTTTGCCTATTAGGTTCGTAACCTAGCGTCTAGCTTACAAAGTAGCTTTTATAAGGTCTCCTCTAGGTTAGCTTTAGTAAGCGCTAACTAGCGTTAAAGCTACTTCTTCTACTATATAAGTATTACTATAGACGTAGATAAAGTACTGCTATAACTTTACGTAGCTAATCTAAATTCTAGTATATAGTACTAATCTATACTTATATAGTAGAACTACTATTACTTACGTAGTATTTAGAAAGGAGATTTAAGCGTAAGATAGCTGTAATTTAACTTCTCTATTTGCTAGGTATAACTAGACTATAGCTCTCTTACGTCTTTCTAGGGCATATCTATATTCTAGTATAGCGTTTCTAGAAACTCCCTTAACTCTTTCTTAGTAGCTAGCTTATAGTAGATAGCTAAGTAGACGTAATACTATATATAAGTTCTTAGGGCGACGTCTATATACTTTATAGTATACTAATATAACACGCAACGTATACGATTAGTATCTTAGTACTTATCTAGATTAGCTAGATAGCGTCTTAGCTCTATATTCTACTTCTTATCTTCTCTACTACTATCTCTACTACTATCACTCGCTAACTTTTATAGCTCTTCTTATAGTAGCTTCTAGAGAAAGTAGGTACTCTATATTACGCTATAGTATAGTCTTTATAGGTTATTAATAAATAGCTAAGCTAGAGTTAAGAAGTATATAACTAGCTTACTTACCTTATAAGGGAGGTATTAATAGATAGTCTTAATACGCTTACTAAAACTATACCCCTTATAATAAGTAGTTATAAAGACTATAAAGCTACCTTCTATAAAGATACTCTAGTAGCCGCTATAAACACTATTCTTATATATAATAGAAGTAATCTCTATACTATAAGTAGGCGCTCTAGTAGAAAGATAGATAAGGATAAAGAGAGCTTTCTTAAATTATTAAACGCTCTTAAAGTAGGCACTAATACTACTATTATACTATATCTTATTATCTATTTTACTACGAAACTATATCTATAGAGCGGGCTTGCGGAGTATACGCTAGAGGAGCTAGTTCTTCTAACTAGTAAAGCTATTAGAGAGAAGCTAGATAAAGCTAAAATACAAACTTATATTAGCTAGCTAATTAGTAAGCTCTTCTAAAGAGAGTATAGGTAGTATAGTACTACCTTTTCGCACCTAGCCTCTATTATTAATATTAAGTAGCAGGACGTCTTAGAGTAATTATAGCTATACTATCTTAAATAAGCTATATACTATAGTCTAAAGATCGTAGAGGCGGAAGCCTATCTAATCTATAAGAATCTTATCTTTATCTTATAACACTATATCTAGTAGAGCTATCTATTAGACTATTATTCTTACTAGTATTTATAGTTATAGTATATAGTTTATAAGGTATATAGATTCTTTATAGCTTAATAATACTATCTTATAATAGAAAGATATAATCTTTAAGTATAGTAGCCTAGGCTATTCTTAGCTATACTACTTTCGTTTAAAGTTATAGATATAGATAAATAATACCTTAGATACTATAATAAAAGTAGATAGAATAAGTAAAAAATAGTTAGAAGGTATTTATCTACTACCTAAGTAATTAGGTTAAAGCCCTAGAACTACTACTCTACTAAGCAGCGGGCTTTAGTACTTATTATCTTCTAGCTATTATATTAAGAGAAGACGCTAGAATATAGTATAAGTTTACGTAAGTATATTAAGTAAGTCTCTCTTCTCTATAATAATCTCTATATATATCTCTTTTAGTATACGTAGTATACTTAACTAGTTATTAAGAAGCGTATATAGCGCTATCTCTAGATTCTCTAAGATTTACTAGATATAGTATAGAATACTAATAATATATTTACTATATACTTTAATTATAGCTACTTAGTAACTAGTATATATAAGCTTCTTATTAGAATTCGCACTAGTCTCGCGCTGCTCTATTAACTTAAGGGTAGCTTAGCTAGTATCTCTAGACTAGTAGAACGTAAAGGTATCTTTAATAGTAATATATATAGCCTTATACGCTATAAGTAACGCTAGTTCTTCTAGTTCTCTATATTACTATATTAAAGGTTTATTACTAGAGATAAGGTAAGTACGTAAAAGGTTAACCTATGCCTAGCTATAAAGATAGGTAATCTAGTAAGTATACTTAAGCTATAGATTAGATTAATTTTACTAATACTCTTAGATAGTACTTTATATCTCTAAGGTAGCCTACTTAGTCTATATACGCTACTTTTCTTCTTAAACTATCTTATAGAGATCTCTAGTATTACGCTTAGAGGCTAGTCCCTTAACGGCAATATACGTAGGCTAACCTAAGGTCTAAAATAAGCGCTAGTATATTTAGTTTTTAGCCTAAAGTTGCTTACCTAGCTAGAGAGCCTTCTTCCTTATATTACTACTTTATTTTTAAGAGTTAATCTATCTATAGGCCTTCTTATAATAGTTAGCAATACTCTATTTTAACGTATATATATATCTATAGCTAGCTATCTAGTATACTAGTCTATATATTTTAGTTACTAGGCTAGGTATAGAGTTCTCTACTTCTATAGGTAGATAAAGTTATCTAACTTCTTAGGCGAGGTTACTTAACGTCTATACTATATCTATAACTAACCTTTAGTTAGTAGAAGACACGCTAGAGTAAGAGGACTTTAGATAGGTACTAATCTAACTAAGTAAAATCGCGATAGTATAATGTAGATAATAAAGTATTTTAAAGATAGCCTTATAATAAAAGATTTCTATAAATTAGTCTATTCTTTATAATACTTATACCTATTCTCTTATAAGAAGTAGAAATTAAGGGGATTATATTTAATATAAAGTACTACGTACTATATAGTAGAGAGGCGTATATTAGACGCGTTATACCTTACGTATTACTAAAAGTAAATTTAATAAAGTCTTATTAAGTATAACTTTTCTATATCTTTTTATAGCAACTTCTTCTACTATACTACTATAATATCTAATATATCTATCTAGCTATTATATTACGTAGAAGAGCTTAATAGTAGTCTCTAGAGCTTTCTTAGATCTATAGATACCTAAATAGCTATAGAGTATAGCTACTAGCTAACTAATAGAGACTATAATAGCTTATTTACTAATAAGATATAGTAGTTCTAGTCTTAGCTAGATAAGTCTACTAATATAAACAGCGCTAAGTAGCTATTTCTTAACGTATAAACGACTAAGATTAGAAAGCCTATCTTTATTACTTATTCTCTTCTAGCAGCTATATAGCTAATATAGAATACTATAGGTAAGGAAGCAATACTAGAGATAAGTTAGTAAGGCTTAGTTAATATAGCTAAGGCTCTTTCTAATAACACGCCTATATTGCCTATATAGTAAGATAACGCTTTAGTATAGTCTATATTATAAGTCTAGAAATTAGATCTATAGATAAATAAGCCTAAGTTATTAGTCCTCTATATACTAGAGACGCTAATTAGTAAAGATACCTAAGATAATAAAGAAGTTAGTTAGATACTACTATCTATATAAAGAGCGCCTTCTTATACGTATAGGAGTAGAAACTTAGCTTATAGGTTAGAGTAGAAGAAAAGATTAAGTTCTAATATACGCTCTATAGCTCTTAATACCTCTAAGTAGGCCTATACTATAATTATACTATTTATATTTAGCTTATTAATCTTTTTAGATAGTAGTTTCTCTCGTAAACGCGCTCGCCTTAGTATAAAGAATACTTCTTCTTCTAATCCTCTCTCTCTTTCTAACTCGCCTAATACTACTTATAGCTCTAACTATCCTAGCCCTACTTCTACTTCTCTTCTATCTAAGGCTAACTCTTCTAAGCCTAAGCACTACCTAGGTAGTCTACCTATCTATAACTCTTCTATTAAAGACGCTAGTAGAGAGTAATAGCTTATATATATTACTAAGGTAACTAATAATAACTAGTAGGCTAAATAATAATATAGTAAAAAACTCTAGGCTGCGTAAGAGAAGAAGTAAGGTAAACTTAGCCTTATTAAACTAGACCCTAGAGCTATAGTAACTAAATATACTACCTATAGTATTATCTAACTAAAGAATAAGCTAATAATTATATAGATAATAAAGTAAAAGGTTAATAGAGAGATAGACTTTTATAGTTTAGCTCTAATGCTCTACTATATAGCTATAATAATTTTAGAGAAAGCGTAAATACTTAGTAACTTATTATCTCTATATAACGCTACGTAGTTCTTATATACTTAGTAAGAATAGAGTATACTATTCTAGATAAATACTAGTTAGTAACTCTAGCTATATAATACCTACGTCTATTTATAGCTAGCTACTAACGCCTCCTAATAACGCGACCTAGATAGAGCGTTCTACTTTACCTAGTATATATACTACTAATATAAAACTAATCTAGCTACTATATATATTAGTTCTTAATAGGCTATAGCCCTACTTAGTATAGTATATAAGTAAAAGATAAAGTAGATTAAGTAGTAAAACTTAATAGTAAGTAGTAACTATATATAGAACTAATATAGAAAAGGCTAAGTTTATACTTAGGTAATCTTAGAGCTTAAGAATATAGTCTACCTAAATACTACTAAAGAGAAAATAGAGGCCTTCTACGCTCGCCTTAAATAGGCTATACGCTAGTATATACTAGTATAAGGTCTAAGCTAGAGCTCTTTACTTCTAATACTATATAAATAGATCTCTAACTACTAGGTTAAATAGCTTTACGTAAAAGAGGTTTACCTTTTTATTAGTATAGTATAATAAAAGCTATCTAACTTAGTAGTAATAAGTAAGGCGCTAGAGAAATAGCTTAGGCTAAATAGAATTGCTAGTAGACTTATAAGCTAAAAAGAGCTCTTAAGTATTAAAGCGAATATATAGAAGATAGATTATAGAATAGAAAAGATATCTAATAGTAAGGATAAAGATAATATAGAGATAGTTAGAACTTAAGATTTATCTCTATTATTCTAAGAGAGTATTATAGTACCTTATTCTATATATTAGATATTATTACTTAAGTTATTTTACTCTATTTATAATATTAATTATACTAAATAGACTTATTTCTACCTAGAATACTTTAAAGTTAGCGCTTATAAATTATAGTAAATAAGTAAAAATCTTAGCTAATAGGTATAAGTACGTAAGAATTATAGTTAATAAATATAAATTATAGCGTATTCTATAGTATATAAGTAGATAGTAGAGATAAGTCGTAATAGCCTATATAAATAGACGTAAATAGTACTAAGTAGACGCTAATAATAGCTACTATACGTAAATACTAGTAAAAGGTTATAATTAATAGTAGAGATAAGTTATAAGTATACTAATATATAGAACTATCTACCTTTAAGTTAGTACTCTACTTTAGTAGAGGTAATTACTTAGAGTTATTACTTAGAGTTTATTACTTAGAGTTATTACTTAGAGTTATTACTTAGGGTTATTACTTAGGGTTATCGCTTAGAGTTTAGAGAAATATTAATACTAAAACTCTCTATTAAAGTATAACGTAATATACTATTATAATTATTATAAAATTTAGATATAGAGTAGCTACGTATATACTATACGTTATATAAAAGTTATATTACTTTTTAACTTTATTATAGGTAAAGAAAGAGACTCTAAAGTTTTAAAAAAAGGGACTCTTCTATCTATGCGCGCGGATTAGATTTATTAGAAAAAATAAAGAAAGGGACTTCTTTTCTTTATATAATAAGGTTAGTTATAAGTATACTAATATATAGAACTACCTACCTTTAAGTTAGTACTCTACTCTAGTAGAGACAATTACTTAGAGTTATTACTTAGAGTTTAGAGAAATATTAATACTAAAACTCTTTATTAAAGTATAACGCGACGTATTATTATAATTATTATAAAATTTAGATATAGAGTAGCTACGTATATACTACACGTTATATAAAAGTTATATTACTTTTTAATTTTATTATAGATAAAGAAAGAGACTCTAAAGTTTTAAAAAAAGAGACTTTTCTGTCTATGCCTATAGATTAGATTTGTTAGAGAAAATAAAGAAAAGGACTTCTTTTCTTTATATAATAAAGTTAGCTATTCTTATCTTTATTACTATTATTATTACTATTTATTATAAGTATACTAATATATAGAACTACCTACCTTTAAGTTAGTACTCTACTCTAGTAGAGACGATTACTTAAGGTTATTACTTAGAGTTTATTACTTAGAGTTATTACTTAGAGTTATTACTTAGAGTTATTACTTAGAGTTATTACTTAGAGTTATTGCTTAGAGTTTAGAGAAACATTAATACTAAAACTCTTTTTTTAAGTATAACGCGACGTATTATTATAATTATTATAAAATTTAGATATAGAGTAGCTACGTATATACTATATATTATATAGAAGTTATATTACTTTTTAACTTTATTATAGGTAAAAAAAAGAACTCTAAAGTTTTAAAAAAAAAAACTCTTCTATCTATGCGCGTAGATTAGATTTATTAGAGAAAATAAAAAAAGAGACTCTCTTTCTTTATATAATAAGGTTAGGTATATATATTTATTAGACTAAAAAGTATAACTATATACTTAAAATAGCTATATCTTATATAGAAAATAGTTTTCTACTTTTTTTTTTTTTTAATTCTTATTTAGTAGTACGCTTCTCTTACGTCTAATTTTATATAGAAGTTTACTTAGGCTAATCTATTAAGAGATTTAGTAATTAGTAGTAGAAGATAATAGTTTTTAATAGTTATTTTATTTAGGTCTCTATAGTCTATATATAATCTTATACTTCTATCTTTCTTTTTTATAAAGAGTATTAGTACGCCTACTAGTAACTTTAAATATCTAATCTACTCTTTTATAAGATATTCTTCTAGATACTTTTATAAAAGCCTAAGTTCTATCTTTAAAAGACTATATAGAGGTTAATAAAGTAGTATAGTGCCTTTTTATAAGGTAATTACTATATTATATAGCCTATAGTTAGTAAGAGAGTATAACTTCTTTTCTAAGTATAGCTCTATAAACTTAGTATATTATAGTAGAAGTTAAGGCCGTTTAGATTCTATTAGGCTAAATTAGAGTTTAATAACCTCTTCTAGATTAGCTTTATCTTTATTATCTCTTCTTAGGTTAAACTCTACTACTATAGCTACTAAGAGCGCGTAGATATCTACTAAGAGTATTTTAAGTATTTTATTAAATTTCTTAGTATCTTCTATACTAATTTTCTAGAACTTTAATTAGAATATATCTTTTTTGCTCTAAAAGAGTACCTACTTACTTATATAGATAATCTTTAGCTAGTATATATTAATCTATAGTAGACTTAAATAAATCTAAAAATATTTAATCTTAGTAATAATAAAAAATACTACTTATAACTTAGAGCGTTTTCACGAGTCTATTAATTCTATAGTTATAATAGTTATACTATATAACTAGATCTCTAAGCCTTCTAGTTCTTTTACTAATAAATTAGAGATAGAAGTAACGCGTAAGTCTAGTTTCTTTACTAAGTAGCTAAAGATAAGATTTAACTAAGAACTTTTATCTATAAAAGTTTTAATTAGCTCTAATATTCTAATTTAGGCTATAATTATAAGTAATAAAAATAGGTTTCTTTATAGAGCTTTCTTTAGGGATTCTATCTTCTTATTTATAGCTAATTAATAGATATAGATAGAAAGAGAGGCTATTATACTTTTTATCTCTTATCTTTCTCTAACTTAGCCTCTATAGAAATAGTTACTATTACTTCTAGTTAAGTATAGTTTTTTTATTTATAACTAGGTAGTCTATATCTATAATAAATAGAACTAAGTAAACTTCTCTTATATTAGCCTATTTTTAGCTAGTTTAGACCTTTTTATTCTATAGTATTCTACTTTAGTTTTTTCTAAGTCTTTTTAGTTCTTTTCTCCTTATTAGTAGAGAATTTCTCTTAATTTTACTTTTTTCTCTTTAGTTTAGTTAATAAAGGCTTATCTTAGTAGTTTCTATTCTATATAAGTTTAGCTTAACTATTAAGGTTACTTACTATACTTTATAGACTTAGATTAATAAGGAGTAGTTCTTTCTATACTATAGAGACTAAGGCTTTTATAAAGTCTATTACTTTCTATTTCTTTAGATATAAAGGTTTTAACTTAGTCTATAATATATCTAGTATAGATAAAAGATTATTTATATCTTAGAACTACTTCTATTTTATATCTTTAAGATCTTTATATACTACTAGTTTACGTTACTTTATAAGCCTAAGAGTATCTAGTATATTTACTTTTAGATAAAACTAAGTAGAGTACTAGTAAGAGTTTTTACGTTAATTATTATAAACGTAAATATTCTATATTATCTTTAAAGAGTTAAATATAAATTATAACTTAAAATTAATCTTAATTATATTAGATAAGAAGATTTAGGCGTTTTCTTAAAAAGTTACTTTATATTCTCTCTTTTAGTAGTTATACTCTATATAATTATGATTATTAAAGCGTATTAGTCTATCTAGTAGTAGTATACTAGTATTTAGTATAATATATTATTCTATTAAGTAAAGTATAACTTAGAAGTTCTTTTAGAGCGTAGTAAGGTTACTCTATTCTACTCTTTACTTTATATTCTAAAGGCGTATAAGTTCTTATTCTTTTAGAATTCTTTAATACTATTTATATAATTCTATAAGTTAGACGTATAAATTAGACTAATTAGGTATATTCTATACCTCTTCTAGCTAGTTTAAGCTAGATAGAGGGTTATTAAGGTCTTCTAGATTAAGTATACTTATTTAGGCTAGTTTAGAAATAGAGGGTTATAATTAAGCTTCTAATAATTCTATTCTTATAGTTTAAGTATAACTACGCGTGCTTCGCTCGTTTATTATACTTATTATTTCTCTTAGTTATGCTTAGAGAGAAGCTATTTAAATATAAAACGTTTAGATTATATATAGTATAGGTAGAGAGAAAGAATAGTATTAGAAGATAAATAGTCTATATTCTACTTAGACGAATAGCTACTAAGCTTAGATAGTACTTATAGAGCTTATATATACTTTACTAAGTAAGATATAACTAAGAGAGCGTAAGGAGGGCTAGAATAGCCCTAAGGGCCCTAAAGAGGGCTAGAGTAACCTAGGTCCTAACACTAGGCGGCTAGCTATTAGGCTAAGTAGCTATATTATCTACTCTATTATCTAGGCTATAGCGTTCTAATTAGCCTTTAGCGAGCCTTCTTACCTTAGTAAGCTCTTTCTCTCTACGATAGCTAATTATTTAATAACTACTTTAATCGTTAGTCTAATTACTATCTTCTTCTATCTATTCTCTCTAAGTATTTATATAATTTCGCGTAGAATCTCTTTATCTAATACTTCTATCTAGCTCTTAGTAGTAACGTATACTACTAGCTCTTCTATATTTAAGTTAGAAACGTTAATCTTTATCTTCTAATTTATTCTCTAACGTCTTATCTCTTTGCCTACTAATACGTAGAGCTTTAGATCGCTCTTTAATCTACTTATGTAGTTCTAGACTATAGTCTACTTCTTATTAGTAAAAACTAGTAGAGCTTACTTTTAGCTATACTTCTCTTCTAGCTAGTTCTAAATAGCGTTTAGCTATTACTATATTATGTCTCTAGGAAGACTTACGTCTTACTATCTTACTTATAGGATCTTATCTCTTATTAAGAGTAATTATATAGCCTATACCTTATCTAATAGAGAATTAATAGGACTTCTTACTATAATATTTACTTCTAGTTAACTATACGCTAAACCTAAGTAGCCTTTAGATAGTTTATTACGCGACGTTACGCCTATAGCTTAGCTTTCTAAGATATAATAGAGCTTTTAGACAAGTTCTAGGCAACTAATACGCCTACTATCTCTTATAGCTAATCTTTCTATAAAGCTCTGCTCTAGGTATACTATCTTGTAATGGTCTACCTTCCTACTGCGCTAAAGGCCTTTTATACCTATTATAGCACTAACTCTATATTACTAGCTTGTACTAATAATACGCTCTAAAACTTAGTTAGAAGATAGTCTGCTTAAGGCTTATATCTAATTAAGATTAAATATAAAATATAAGGGGCTATACTCTAAAGAGTAATTATAAGGTATATAAAAGGTTATATTTAATAAAGAGCTATCTACTCTACTTACGTAGTATTTATTTACTTATTAGAGAAAGGTTATACTAAAGTGTCTAAGCGCGTTATCTAAGCGCTGCTTAGATAGTAAGTAGAATTTAGGTACTTATAGTAATACCTAGATTCTACGCTTATCGTCTAAACGTAGTTTAGATGGCGCGCGTGTAGCTTAAACTAAGATTCTATTAAGAAGCTATCTAAAGAGCGTTTAGCCTGTTATAATTGTACTTTCTTACTAGTTACTTAACTTTATAAGATTAATACTTGTTAGTCTATAGAGGTAGCTTTTAAAAGTTATTACTAATAGGGATATATATTGGCCCGACTGTCTTAGTATCTATATTAATTTCTTTTAAAGCTAAAGGAGTAGATATCTACCTATTTTTTAAAGTTTTTAAATGAAAAATAACTTGAAATACTAATATCTATACGCGTACCTTGATCGTTATATTAAAATCTTCTTTTAGTAGCAAATCTACTAATTAGATTAGCGAAATAATAGGTATTTTACTATGTACGATTAACTTAATCTACTATAGAGCTTGCTAACGAGGCTTTAATCCTAACGCGCCTACTATTAAGCTTTTTTCTAAATACTTAGAGGATACCTCTCGCGTAGGCTGCTCTTATAAGTAGGAGAATATATACGAAGCTACCCTTAAAAAAGTATAGCGCGATAGGTATAGTAGAGAGAAAAGTTACGCTAATATAGCTAGGAACCTTAGTATTTACGGCTATAACGTTTTATCTACTATAGTTTAGAGAGTTCTTAAAGTAGTGGGATATAATAAGATAAAGCTAATATAGAAGCCTAGGCTATTATAAAGGATAAGATAAAAATAGCTTAAATAGTGTCTTGCGTATAGAGATTAGACTCTAGAAGATTAGAAAAATATTATCTAGATAGACGAGACCTCTGTCGTACTAAATTACTAGCGTAGTAGCTATCGCGTCTAGTAACGCCTAGATAAGATATTTACTAAATCTATTATTCGCGAACGATAGAAAGGCTACTCTAAGTTTATATTCTAAGGCTGCTTCTTGTACGATTAGAAGAGCCCTTACTATGTCTAGAGGCTAGAGACTATATAGGAGAAGAGATAAGTAGCTCTTTAGATTAAAGAGATAAACTAAGCTCTAGAGCTATTAATAAGAGAGTAATAGGAGCTTACAACAGGTATAAAGAGGTTAGGATTAAGAAATAAGCTAGGTAGATCTTCTTAGTAGAGATTTACAAAACAGACTAGTAAGCTAACTTGTAATAGTAGAAATAGTATTAATTAGTAGCGCTATTAGCGTGAGGTACTACTCCTAAAGCTTATACCCTTTGTAAAGGAGTGCTAAAAAAGGCGACCGCGTATAATTATCTAGGAAGATAAGGCTCTGTTACACGCCCATCACGCGCAGCGTATAATATATAAACAATACTAAGTAGAGCAGCTTATCTAGTGTAGTAACTTACCTAATCTTAACGCTATTAAGCTAGCTTAGGCATAGCTTAAAAAGAGAACAACGAGCAAAGGAGCACCAAAAAATAGAGTAGAAGGGGCAAAGGCATAGCTACACTAGTAGCAGGAGCTGCCTTAACACTAAATATAAGCTTAGATAGAGAGGATTCTATTTTATATTAAAGAAATAATTCGACTTGATAGTGAAAATGAGTATAAGGAGGGGCGGCGGGACAGATCCGATCAGCTTTGGTAGTACTTCGGTAGTAATATAGATTATCTCTGTCAGCAATAACTTTTGAAAGCCACCTCTGTATTCGACATAGATTAGGAATTATTAAACCTATTATTATCTATCTTATAAGCACGCCTACTCCACTACATCGCCAGACAACTACCTCACGGCGCTCTTCACACCATCTCACTCGCCCTAACCTAGATCAAGCCTAGAGAAGTATCAGCACCCAACCCCGTGTAACACTAAGCTCTAGCAATAGTAGTCCATAGGGAGCAGGCAGAGGCACTTAGTCTAGTAATAGAAGAGAGAGGCTGCTATACGCGTTAAGTATTACTTTTCTATCTTCTAATTATAGCTTATAGTACCGCTTAAAATACTCGTCTACGCTATAGATAGCACGCTAATAGTTATAATAAATTAGAACTTAATAGATAGGTAGATAAGTAAGCATAGTTATATATAGTACGTGTATTATTCTCTCTTCTCTAGACTAGCAAATAGGTATAGGGCACCTACCGTGGGTATAGGGTAGGGCTGGGTTACTTGGCACTGGGTCAGGGTAGGGCTGGGTTACTTGGCATCTGGGTTAGGGTAGGGCTGGGTTACTTGGCATCTGGGTTAGGGTAGGGCTAGGTTACTTAGTAGGTGGGTTAGGGTAGGGCTAGGTTACTTGGCGTCTAGGTCAGGGTAGAGCTAGGTTACTTGGTAGGTGGGTAGAGGTAGGGTATAGGGCACCTAGGTGGGTTTTAACGTAAAATACTAGATTAGTATTATAATATTAGTAGTAAAAATTATATTTATATTACGTAGTAAAACTTTATATACTATAATCTAGATTAATTACGTTTATTTATTATAGTAACGCATAGGACGGACGCGCTTTTATAGAGGAAGTAATAACTCCTTATCTATCGCGTCTACCTCTCCTATAGTCTCTTCTACAGCCTAATTCTCGCTCTCTATCTCCTCTAAACTAGCTAGAAGCTTAAATAAATTACTAATATTATCTAATGTATATTAGGCCTCCTCTAAGTCTATATTAAGACTCTCTATCTTATTAGAGATCGCGAATTTAAGAATTATAATCTACTAAATTTTTTAAGTAGTAAGATAGTGCTAGTGATTACTAATTACCTCCTTAGTAATATTAAAGACCCGCTCTACGCCTACTTACGCGATTAGTATAGCTAAGATATCCTTTATAACTTAGGCAAGATATAAGTAAGTAGTTTTACTTACTCTCTACTATTAAAGTATATTATAGGAATTATTTAGTTAAATATAGGTACTACTAAGATATAGCTCTCTCTTCTAGTATATAGATCCCTTACTCTCTTTAGTCTCTTAGCTAGAAGAAGATTAACTTAGAGTAGAAAGTTAACTTAATTACGAATAGACTAAAGAGGGCTTTTAAAACTATTTACTACTTTAGAATCTTTAAGAAAATACGCTTAGTATAGACTCTAGAGTTCCTTAGTTATTATATTAAGCTAGATAATTAAGAAACTATTATTAATAGATATACTTATCTTAGACATCCTATATCTTATTCTAGATCTCTTATTAGCCTATAGCTATAATAAATAACTATAATAATACTTTATAGGCTATAAGCTTTTAACTTAGATTAAGAATCGTCGCGCAATTAAATAAGAAGCTACGCTCTTTATTAGTTTTTAAGTAGTATTTACTTAACTTTAACCTACCTTTCTTAGCCGCAGCTCTTATTACTTATAGCTAATCGCTATTCTCTTTATTCTTAGAGTCTTCTCCTAGGTTTACTACTATCTAATCTAGAAAATTAAAAAGTTAATTATATATAAGCTAGATAAATAGAATTTAAGGCTATTAACTTTTACTAAAAGATAGAGTTATAGTCTTAAATTAACTAAGTATATAAGTAACTATCTTAAGATAAGACTACTTCTACGTAGATAGCTATAGCCGCTTAAGATCCTAGAAATTAAGATTAGTACTATCGTCCACCCTTAAGAAGCTTTCTATCTAGCTAGGAGATTTTAATATAATCTCTTTCTTAAGCTATTTATTAATATATAGCTAAAGCTTAACTACGCGCTTATATATATTATATATAGAGTTCTATCACGTTCATATATTATAGATAGTACTTAGACGCTAATTAGGTAGTAGATTAATCTATATAGTAAGAAATCGCTTATATTACTAAGAAAAGAAGTTAATTATTATATAAATTACTCTAATCTAAATACTAGTTAGTATATAATAATTATCTATAATAAAAAGGCTATACTTTACAAAGCAAGTTAGGAACTAATATCTAAGCTCTAACCTTATTAACCTAGGGCCTCTGCAAGCTCTATAAAGTGTCTAACTTAGGAGGAGCTAATAGCTTTAAATAGTAGATAATATCCTAGACAACAAGATTAATAATATAAGCTAAGTATAGAATAGTATTTTTATTTAGACTCTAGCTTATATTAAATTATTATAGCTCTATCTAAATAGACTATACTAAAGTACTATTATTACTAGCGTTATCATAAGTAATAGCTAGTAATTATTTCTATATTCTAGCCTTAGAGAGAAGTTTAAGAACTTCCTTAGCTATAGAAGCTCTAGTATGCCTACTGCGTATAGATATAAAGTCTAGAAGTTTTTCTTTAAGTTACTAGTTAGTATTAAAGTAGTATCCCTTAATTATAAGGAAATAAAGATAGTTACTTAAAGACCAACTATTAAGTACGATTAATATCTTTGTTCCTTAGCTAAGATTACTAAGAAGCTTAGCTAAAGCCTTCTTAAATTAGAACTTAAAGACTACTCTAAATTTATAACGGCTAATAATTATAGTATTAAGCTAGAGAAACTAGAGAAATTATTAAAATAATAGCCGCTCGACAGTTCAGAAAGACTAGTAGTTATTAACTACTACTTTTACTAGTTCCTTTTTAAAGGTCTCTATTAAGTAGACTAGTATTCTATAAGAGGTAATATCTGCTAGTAGTAGAATAGTTTAGCGGAGAGAATATAATAGTTTATTATATATAAGTAAAGAAATTTACTAGTAATACTAAGTTTAATAATATCTATAAAGATACTTTATACTAATTTTTTTAGTTAATAGATAGGCTAGTAGATAACTATAGTTTAAGTAGAAGATATATAGACGGCTAGTAGGGATCTCTGTAGCCTCTCTAAAGTTTGTCTAGATTTAGCTTATACGATAAGAAGAGCCCTAATTAATAATCTCTTTTAAGGTATCTATAGCCTATAGTATTTAATTTTACTACTTTTTCTACTTAGAAATAATTACTTTAGCCTTATTAGTATTATTACTATTAATAATTAGATACTAGACTAATATAAGAGTTAACTTAATACTACCTCTATCTAGGTATAGAGTACTTATCTATAAGTATATAAGCGTATCTAGTAGCTCTATATACAGTTTATCTATAGATAATACTATATATATAATAAAAAACTATAATAATAATAAGTTACTATCTATAAAAGTAATATTCTTAGAAAGCTCTAAATAGATAAAATTTCTAAGTCTACTAGCTTCTACTATATTAGAGATATAAAAAATAGCTTCTATTAATAATAACTACTACTAATACTAAGTTATAATTAGTAGATTAAGAATATATAACGTTTAGAGTGCTTTATATTTATCTTAACTATATTTTATTTTTATAGAAAAAAAGGTAGCTATAGAGATAAAACTATAATTATTAGCTATAATAACTATCTATTACCTAACTAAATAGAAGAACGTAGCTTATATAATACTTTAGAACTTGTTATTAGAAGAGAGGTTAGAGCTATCGTCGTCATTCTCTAGCTCGTTCTTAGACTTCTTAGACTTAGCCTTCTTAACCTCTTTACTCTTGTCTACTACTATTATACTATTATTACTATTATAGTTATCCTAATAGTTATTTATAATCTTGTCTTTATTATTAACCTCTTTCTTATACTTATTACTATTATATTCTTTAATATATAGCCTATTATCCTTAAGACATATATTTAGATTAAGGCCTTTAAAGATAGAAGTAGACGTCTATTATCTAGGCTAGTTAGTTAATGTATATAATAAAAAGCTATAATAAACTTACTACTATAAGTTATTACTTACTAGCGCTAACTCTTTAGAAGTAAGCTTATTAATAAAATTCTTCTACTCTTTTTATGCTGTAGGGCTCTTAAAAGCGTTATTTTTAAGCTTTTTAAGTTCTTAGTTATATTTATTACGTAGGAGTGTGCTAATAACTCCCTTACGACTAAAGAGACGTGTAGCTAATTAACTAGTATTAATAGTAGAGGTAATAATAAGAGCCTTACTATAAGTAGTATTAAGAATATTCTAGTGCTTCTGCTTAGCTATCTTGTTATAAATCTTAGACTACTTCTTATGCGTAGTCTATAGAGTAGACTTTATCTAGTTAGCTAACGCTAGTTAGTAGAGATCTATAATAAAAAGCTATAATAACTTACTACTTTGCTTTTAAGTAAAGCGCTTCTCCTTATACTTCTTAAGATAGCTTTCTAAGATCTTATCCCTATTAGCTTCTAGAACGTCCTTAAACTACTTAGCCTCTCTTATTAACTTAAGAAACTTAGACTTAGCGGCGTAATTAGCATTCTTAGCGCGTTTAAGAGTAGCTTCTTCTTATATAAGTTATTTAGCCTAATCTCTCTATATAATAGCCTAAGCACTATTACTAAGCTAACCTTAGTATAGTATATATAGACTAGTAGAATAACCCTTTTAGAAGCCTTTAGAACCACGCTGCGCGATAATATAGTTAATCTTATCTTACTTATTCTTAAAACCCTAAGTAAGTTAGTAGCTACTATAATAAAAGGCTATAATTAATATCTTAGTAAGATTACTCTACTTCTCCTTAGTAAAGCCTTTAGGCACTTAGATAGGCTGCGTAGCGACTAAACCCTTAGGCGAGTTACGGTTATAGCTAGGGCTATTAGGCGCTGTCTTAATCTTAGGCGTAGGCTCTATTACTAACTATAATAATACGTTATAATAATATAGAGTAGTAAGTATAGTAGAAGTTACTACTAGAGTAGTAGAAAGTTTAAGAATAGTCTACTAATAAAAGAAATAGGTCCATGCGCTCACTTATTTAAAACTAGCGTTATAAGAGTAATACTTAGAAACTTATATAGCTTATATCTAGAGCTATAGTTATTATAAAACTATAAATTTAGTCTTATTTAAAAGCATATAGTCTATTCTACTCCTAGATAAGTTATTATAGTATTTTATTATAGTATTATTAAGATATTGTTATATTTAACTAATTAGACTAGTAGAATACTAGTATAGTTTAGGCATAGCCCGTACGCATCTACTAATATAATTACCTTTTACTACTACTATAACTATTCTAAAGCTAAATTTCTTAATTATAACCTAAGTTAACCTTTTTTTAATTATTATAGTCTCTTATTATATACTATAGCTAGAACTAAGCAGATAGCGCGCAAGATAGTTAGCGGTAAAGTCCCTAAGAAGAAGCTACCGCAGCGCGCTAACCACACAGCTCTAGATGCATCTAGGCCTTAGGTTTAAAAGCGTTACTTTAAGCTAGGTAGTAAGTTTATTATAGTTATTTATTATATTAAGAAACTAATAGTAAATAGCTATTACGCTTCGCAAGATCAAAAAGTACTAAAAAGATACTAACCTATTAATTCTAAAGGCACCTTTCTAGAGGCTTATTAAGAAGATTATAGTAAATAAGGGATTAAGCTAGCATTATTGCATCTAACGCTAGGCTATCTTAGCCTTATAAGAATCTGCTAAGGCGTTTATTATTAGACATCTTAAAGGTATATAAGATTATTATAGATATTTATTATAGTAACTAACTCTATAGACTATAATCTTAACGCTATATATACTAAGCGAGTTACTATCTAAGCTAAGGACTCTTAGCTAGCTAAGAGGTACTTAAATAAGTACTATAACAGACTAGTTATGTTTAAGACATATATATAGACTAGCATATATTAAATAGAACGTTTACTATAATAAGATACTATAAATAATCATTATATATACTTTTTATAAATACTCTTTATAGATATCTATATTATTATAAAACTAATCTTCTTCTATAATTAATACCTATAATTAAAGTAGTTATAGCAGTATATAATATATCCTTAATATAGGACCTACGCTAAGAAAATATAAATAAAAAATATAATACAGACTTAATCAGACCCGTCTTAACCCAGCACTAGATAACCTAGCCCTGCCCCTACCCACTTACTAAGCAACCCAGCCCTACCCCTACCCACTGAAAATGCCAAGAGATGGGTCGGGGTAGGGCTGGGTTAGATGACTAAGCAACCCAGCCCTGCCCCTACCCAACTCTTGGCAGCCCTACCCCAGCCCTACCCCGACCCATTTGCCAGCCTACTCTTCTCTCTTCTCACTTCTATATTATACTATAATAAAAAAGAGATAGCTAGTAGCTTAGGGTTAAAGTAGGGTTATAAGCTGAGCCAATCAGCGATCATTCTAGTGAGCCCCCGCCGATCACTCTAGTGAGCCCCCTCGCTTATGCGCACGGAACACTAACGGGCCTCAGCATAGCTCCAGTGAGCCCCCCGGGGGGCTCACTGGAGGTGTACTTAGGGGTTAGAGAACAACGTACAGCATGGCGAGATTGTGAATGTAGAGCTGGGGCCAAAAAGATCGGTTGTCAGATTCGCAGATGGTACGAGCATGGTCGCTGATCTTGTGATTGGGGCAGATGGCGTTCGCAGCGTTGTCAAGCGGGCCATATTTGGCGAGGAAGACGAAAAGCGATACGCCCCCTTCTACGAGTATGTTTACAATGTTCTGGTTGCTGCTCGACGCTGTAATGACTCAAATCTTAGAGGTATATTCGGTGTTGGAGCTTTTATCAACCGAGATCTCCCAGCAGGCGTGAAAGCAGATCAAAGCATGGTTTTCACCTTTGGTCCCTCAGGATCATTTGGCTATTGCAGTGCAGCGCCTGAGGAGAAGCGGCTAGTCGGCTGGTGGTCAAATTGGCGCCTCGCAGACATTCCAGAATCAAACTTGGTCGATCCAGAAGAGGTCCACAAGCAACTATTTGAGCGTCATGGGTCATGGAAAGACCCTGTGATCCAGGAAATCATCGCCGCCATGTCAACAGACCGGATCTACCCCATATGGACCACACCAGAACTACCATATTGGGGCAGAGATCGAGCCTTGATCCTCGGCGATGCGGCACATACCCTCCAAGCAAACAGTGGACAGGGCGCTTCTCAAGCACTAGAGGACAGCGTTGCGTTTACGCTCCTTTTGGCCTCGTATCTCACCAGAGGAAAATCCGATCAAGATGCCATTTACCTTGCAACCCGGGGACTATATGAAATCCGCAATCCGCATATCCAGACAATCAAGTCTCAAGCTCGCAATCTATTTATCCTGGGAAAGAGAACTAACAATATCATTGTTGAATACGCCTTGTACTGCTTCATCTTTCTTTGGACTAGGTTTCCCGTTTTAAGTAAGTAACATCATGGAAAACATACAGTTGCGCTGACTGAACCAGATAAACTCCTTGTGGGACGTATATTCCGCGAACCGAAAAGACCAAATGTGGAGGAACAGGTGAGACGTTACTTGGAGACTATGTGAGCCGTCCATGCAGCTCTTGGAAAGTTATCTCGTTGCCAATTTCAAAGATGCTCTCTTGCGCCACTTTCCGCATCCAGAGTTTATTAATCAGCTGGTCTTTTCTAGACTGCCGTAATCAAACTCAAGTAGCATGCTGATGAGGTGTCTGCTTGTAGAGACATCGCGGTATTGTACCTCATATAGCGCTAGAACGTGGAATTGATACTGACGAGCTACCTGGAATTGATAAGACAATATCTAAATGCTTGCCAACACCTCTGCCCAGCGCAGTATGCGGTTAGCTGGACCTTCGGTATCAGAAAATGTGGCAGGACTTAACACCTACAACGAATCAAAAAATTAGCCTAGAGTGATACACCACGAAGGGATTCACGGAGAAGATTAATGGCCGAGTTTCATTCCGTGCCCCAATCTGAGCTGATCATTCGAACTGCATGTTCCCAGAAAAAATGTGCGCAAACATGCTCACATGCAGGCTGGAGCGCTTGATGCCACCAATCAGAACACCCTTGGCGGCTAATGAGCAAGTTTTGAACATGGCTGTAAAGCCTCTCATAACCTGCTCATTAGCGAACCACATCATTGGAACACCTAAATAATGTGGCTTCTAGGACTGTATAGCGAACGGGTCACAACAGTCGCAGGTTGGGAATGAAAAGGAATTAGGTTTCGGGTAGCAATACAAGTTGATCTGACTTTTGCCTTGAATATCTTTGGCTCACCGAGTATCTTGCGCTCACGCCGACGGCACCACCATGGAGTTGCTGTGGCTCTTCGTGATTTCTGCGATTCCCGTCGCTCGCGCGCATTTGACTTCCAATTATTTCCCCGGCTACGGATTCTCTTGGTACAGCCCTAATTGCGGTTACTCCTGCTACAACGCCGTCTCGTCCGCCAGACTCTCGTGTCCTGCGACCGACTCTCACGATGGCCACTCCATGGGCATGGACATGGACATGGCTGCTGGAATGCCGACGCCCAGCTGTCAAGCACAGAATCTGCCCTTCTTGGAGACCATAGCGTACTGTATGAGCACAAGATGTGGCGCAGACGTTCCAATCTGGAAAAGAGAAGAATTCTGGGCGACGAAACTCATCACTGACATTGTGCCCAAGTGGACTTACTCGGAGACGCTTGTAGAGCTCGGAAACTCGACGCCTACTTTGGTGTACAACGCAAGCTCGACTGATGCCATGACCATACCCATGGTGATCAGTGACGCCAGCTATAATATACAGTTCCATTTCAATCGGCTGTTTGACCACATCGAAATGCTGCAAGCTCGATATGTGTAAGTAGAGCCGCCGTCAATCGACACGTTTTTCTAACAATGTATATCTAGCATCGTCATTGTCATCCTGGGCTTCGGCATTCCGATCTTTTGCACACTCATTCGCAAGCTGCCGTTCGCGACTGGCATACTCGACAAACTCAAACCATATCTTGTGTATCCGTCTACAATGAGCTCGTATCAAGTTCGTCCGCTGCCTTGGCTGCTCGGCAACGCACCGACTGTCGGGCAAGCCGCGTATATATTCTTCTTCTCTGCCCTCAATGTCATTTTGAGCTCGGTGAACTATGGTAGTTCGCAGCCGCATCCATGGGGCTTCTCGAAGAAAGAGGAGATACTCTCCTATATCGGCTATCGCACTGGACATATTGGGTATGGTCTCCTGCCGCTTGTCATTCTCTTCTCGAGCCGCAACAACTTCTTGCTCTGGATCACCAACTGGTCTTACGGTACTTATCTCCTACTGCACCGCTGGATCGCTCGTATCTTCGCCGTCCAAGCCATCGTGCACAGTATAACGCTGTTGCTGTGTTATCAAGGATCAGGTAGCTATCCAGTCGAGCATGTCAAGCCATATTGGCAGTGGGGTATCGTGGCTACTGTATTGACATGCGCTATGCTGGTGTTGAGCGTTCTCTATTTCCGCCGCCTCGCCTACGAGGCCTTTCTTATCCTTCACATTATACTTGCTGTCTTCGTCATCGTGGGCTGCTGGTACCATGTCATCCTAAAATGGGGCTACAACTTCTACGACAACTGGCTTTACGCTGCTATCGCGGTGTGGTTCTTTGATCGGGTTGTCCGCGTGCTACGTGTGTTGAAAAATGGCATACAGTACGCCAATGTTACCGAAGTGGGAGACAATTACGTCCGGGTTGATGTTCCTGGTGTGCGGTGGGTGGCGAAGCCAGGCTATGTTGGCTACGTCGGGTTTCCAACTCTGCATCCACTGCGACCATGGGAGAACCATCCTTTCTCTATCAACTCGTCTGTCTTGTTCCGAAGCTATAGGCATGCTCCAGCACTGGCGTCTTCGAACGATTCCACATCGGACAGCGGTCACGCCGAAGGGAATAATCCAGACGGCAAAGCACCGGTGGCTTCCGTTACGCACAACATCAGAGACCCAACAACCACGACAGGCGTTTCCTTTATTATCAAGAAGAGGACTGGCATAACGAAGCTCCTGAACAAGGACGCCCGGCTGCTCACAATATTGGACGGACCGTACCCACATTCAGCCAGTACCGAGGCCCTCGAGGCTGATCATTTGTTGTTGCTTGGGGGTGGTATTGGTATCACTGGTTTACTGGGGTGGCTTTCTATTCATCCAAACATCAAGTTGACGTGGAGTGTCAAAGCGTCAGATCAAGCTTTAGTTGATGAGATGAGCACGGCTATCGGAAACGTGGCCGACAAGCAGATTTTAGTCGGACAACGCTTTTCTATCAAGGATCTGCTCCAAAAGGAGATCGATGTTGGCTACAAGAAGGTTGGTGTCATCGTATGCGGTCCTGCAGAGATGTGCGACGAGGTTCGAGCTTTGGTCGCCGGTCTGGGGAGAGGCAACAAGACTGTGTTTAACTTGCATGTGGATGCTTTCTCCTGGTAGATCAGTCTAGCCGCGCCATACCTATAGGGTTGATCCAAGACTTGCCTGTTATCTAGAAAAACAGAAACACATCTTGACAACGGGCATGCGAGGCCTGATTTTCAGCATTTCAAGTCGTTACCACCGTACTCGTCCACAAACAAGCCAATCCAAGCCAATGCGTCTTACTACCACCAACAATGATTGCCAACGAAAGCTGTTTTAAACCACAGTCGAGGCTCTGCGGCAATGTTGCTTTGTAAGGCAAATAGAACAGGCTTCAAATGCCTACCCGTCAGAACATAGTTCGGTAGCTGTGCTTTAAGAATTATGTAGCTCCCCGGATTCACTCGTCTGGCAACTTAGACTCTCGAGAAGATTGCGCTAATGCTGAAATCTGATTGGAAGAAGAGACAGTTGCAAAAGACCGCTTATGTTGGTTATAATCTATAAATTGTAAAGTAACGAACTTGAATGGATATCTTCTAGTGTAGATAATAGTGCAAGATAAAGACACCTTCAGCTAGTAGAACTGCAGAAAGCCTATGTGTAGTCGCACATAGTTAGCTCCCATCTCTTGCTACCATGTCTATTTTCCGACATCTGCCTTCTGCTGGTTTATCCCCCCTCCCTTTCTAATGTCATCGTCCTGTTCGCCTTCGTCGCTAGCAGGTAGCCTATCGTACTTGTGGTTGAGCTAAAGATAGTCTTCCGTTAGAATCCACACAAGCACTCTAGATTTTATTCGCAGGCAGCAGATATGAGCTCACTGTAAAGTAAGGTTTAGAGAAACACTAAAGTAACTTTATCAAAACGAATCTTTGAGAGCTAGTCCTAGTAGATCACGCTATTCGAATACAATCACAGCAAAGCCTTGAGATGTAGATATCTATTTCTCCGAAGGCCGTTTCGTACGTAATCTCATCAAAAACGCAGAGAAATCAAATACCATGTTCGTTTCCAAAATAAAGCCATGCATAATTTAGTCGTGGCAACCTTCTTGCGAACTGCCCACCCCTTTGGAGTACCGGCCCAAAAAGAACTCCCCAATCGAGATACCTCCTAGAACAGCGAACAAACAGCCGACATTGAGGGACATTACGGATAGCATCCTTTTTGTTGGAAGAAGTATCCACCACGGTCAGCATGAGAGTCTAGACAAGAACAAGGGAGCGGTGAGTGTGGACGGGGAAACAGTGAAACTCACAATATATATCCGGTGAAAGATCGCATTAGTTCCATGAACGAGCGAAGAGTGTTCCTCTTCCAGCTCCACCGCTCGCTGGGTGTCCAAACTCTTAACCAGCGCCTCGAACCGCGCTCGTCTTCCTGCTGCAGCTGGCCTCTGGAGTAGGGCGGGGGGCTTAGCGGCTCGGTTGCTTGTGCATTGTCGGAGGCGGTGTCGCCATACTGGAGAGACTTGGCCCGTGAGTGTCTTCGCGGGTCGTGCTGTCGGGTGGAGTTGTCACTGGAGTGGTGGTCGTGGCGGTAGCGGTGCTTGTCCGGGAGCAGTTGGTGGGCGTCCAGGCGAAGTTGCTCATCGAGGTACGACCACTTCATCTCCAGTTGCTGCTTCAGCGCAGTCTGAAAGCGGTTGAAGACGGCCAGGGTGAACAGGAAGACGATGGTGCCGAAGTAGGCTGCTCCGGACTTGGTTGTCCAGCCGGTGAAGAACAGCGTGACGTTGGTGGAGATGGAGAAGACAGACGACATGCCATCCATGGCCGCCATGGACGGCATCTGCATGGCAGTAGAGCCGGTGGAGGCAGTGGCGGTCGCTGTTGGCATTGGCATGGACATGTCGATAGCGGGCATGTGGTAGCGGACCTTTGAAGTTAAGTGCGGATCGCGGTCATGGCCTCTTAGGGACTCGACAGCCAATATATCAAGGCAGGTGCAGGTTGACCGCGATGGGTGAGACAATTATCAAACGCGAGAGTGAGATGAAGGGGCAAGAAGACCCAGCCTCTGCGCGTCTTGTAGGATAGATAAGCCTGCAGGCTTCGTCGACCGGATCGACTATTGTCCGCCAAGCAACGCAGAGCTGTTTAGCATCCTGCGGCTTAGCGGTTACCTATCTGGGCAATTTGGCGAGCACACTAGCGTCTTCCTGGGTGTCTGCTGTGAATTTTGAGCAAGTTTGAGTTGGTTGTACTTACAATTAGGCAGCTCGTTCGCACACGAGATCGGACAATGTTGGACCCACATCCTCCTGACAACATCCCATCTCGCTTGCATTCTCTGTGGTTTCCAACTCGCCTAACTCTCACATCGACCAGCAGCTTTTACAGCCAGCTCTTGACAACGACCATGTCACGGCACAGTGCTCGCAACCCAAAAAGAGACAAGTAGGCAAAACAGTATCATCAAATCTGCGACACTCGACAAGGAGATAGTTCTGCGTGTTACATTGTAACACTTGGCTAGTATTCTATACGTAGTCGTAGGAGCGAGCTTGTTATGGATCGCCAGGCCTTATCTGTTCGGGTATAGTGCCTTGGCCTAGATCATGTACTTAGCCCCATCACCTACTGTATCAGAACAATCAACTTTGTACTATACTTGTAAAAATCTCCTCTTGGTTGCTTCTTTGTGTTTTGGGCCACCGGCCATTACAGAGCTACTGTACCAGAACAACAGGGGTTACTTCGTGAAGACGGCGAAGCTAGGACAGATAACGACGAGTATAAAGGATGGACAGATTTCATTGTTACACTCGTTGTGGTCAACTCATCATACATCCTTCTCTTACTAAGATTGATACTTATTAATTCTATTCATAGAATTGATCGTTACTTATAAGGGGCCACGCTCCGGGAAGCAGACACTGGGTTTGCAAAAGGTTATATTCAATCAGGAGCTATATACTCTAATTGCGTGGTATTTATTCATTTCTTGGAGAAAGTTTATGCCAAAGCATCTGAGCGCATTATCTGAGCGTCTCTCGGATTCTGTAAGCCACCCGAGATCCCATCGAGTAGGTATATCCGCCTCTTCGTACCATGCAGAGATATGAACGCGTCCTTTGTAGATAATAAATGGCGGGGTAGCGTATCGTGCCGTGCAGATGCTCTGGATAACGGTGACCCACTCGCGATTGCCTGGCTGAACGAGAGTAGGTCGTGTCCGACGTTCTAAACCCTTGGCTACCTTCATTGAGCCAATTACTCCCATTTGGAAGTCAGTCTTATCAAAGTTGTGGATATCGTCTACGTGGACTCCATACTTCTCAACCGTGCTTTGTACGAGCTTAAACCACGCGTTAATAGTCTCTAGGTTCTCCTGCCGCATTCTCTGTCGATCCTTTGGTCGATTGAAAGCTATTTTAAGCTCGTCCGAACGCGATACAAACCTTCTAGCCCAGTTCTTTCCTACAGGCTTCCCACCACGTGCTGCAAGTAGTTTCTCTGCCATATCTGCTACCTCGCAAAGCCGGGGCGCAAACCCTCGTAGATCTAGGTCAAGAACATAGCGTACGGTTGTCTGCTCTTCGGTTGCAGTAAGCTTCTGGCGGTTTGGGAGTACTTGAGGCCGAAAAGTGATTCTCATAAGCTGACCAGAAAGCCGCTGATGAGGTACGTTTTAAGCAGCGGCAGCGCGTCGTATACTCTTAAATTGCCCCTGAAGAGCAAGAATAATTCTACCTTCACGTTGAGTCAAAATATCTTCACGTGGTTGGGACATTTTAGCTTACTTTCAAAGTGATGTTCGCGTTGCCAAGAAAAAGTGGCCGGCTCGATGGTCAAGTACGTTAGGTGGGATACCGTTGGCGGACTGGCGTTTCGGACTCAGGGTCGTTCCATTTCCTTGTTTCTCCTCACTACTGTGTTAGCGCAATCTTGGGTTTTCCTCACCTTACTATCACTAATCATAGATTATCTCTGTTGGCTTAACATTCTCAGTTTACTTGAGGGAGGGGGAGACGAGGTTATAATGCATGCTAGACCTATCCACCAGACCACCGTTGTAACAGCGTTTACCACTGAGCGAGAGGCGCTTAGCGTGTGATCAATGGTTGCTCATTCACAGAAACCGGAATCTGCAAGCGCATGAGAGTGTACAGGTAAGTTCGTTCGAGATTCATCACTCAGTTTTGCGCATATTCTCATTTAGGAAGCGTAAGCTGCTTAACTAGGTGCTCCAGAGAGCTGCTTACACTAATAGAAGAAGTTTCACAACCAGAGTTGTCAACACACAAGCTCATCAAATCGAGCTAACGTGATATGGTAATAGGTTAGCTCTTTTAGGCCTAATCATTACGATATCGCGTTAGCTCGGCTTGATGAGCTTGATCGTTGACAACTCTGTTCACAACAGCTAGTGAGACTGATGCACCACTTGGGATGTTGGAATCAAGATCGACCCGTGTGGTCTTTGCCGCGTGATCTTTGCCGTGTCGCTCGGCCTTACGACGAGTCTTCGGTCTATTATTATTATTATTATTATTATTATTATTATACGTCCTGTCTCAGCCGGTGGGCTATATAAGACGTGCAGGCTAGGCCTACAGGTAACTACGTAGTGTTATCTATTTGGTGTAGGTGGGAGAGGGGACTATCTAAATCGAGGTGAGGCTCGTAACCTAGTGTGGAGGAAGGTAGTAGGGGGTCTTGCGGGTGAGAGGAGAGGTGGGGAGGTGTAGGGCGGAGGCACCTAGTATAGGTGTTGCCCTAGTTGTCGAGGTTTCCTTTATACCAGGCCTACGTTGCAGCTCTAGTCTCCTTAATAAAAGCAATAGTAGCCTGTATGCCTACTGCCGTATCTAGTAGAAAAGCTAGCGATAGGGGGTCCTTGCTAGCCTCTTGCATTTTTGTCCTAGCCTCATTGTATAGCGTACATCTAAGGAGAACATGTGCAGCGTCTTGAGTAGCTCTACAGTTGCAGGGGCAAACTTTAGAGTCTACTTTTTCTCGCTTAAATAGGAAGTCTCGTAGATAGCAGTGACCTAGCTTGAGCTGATAGAAGGCGCTAGAGGCTTCTCTACTAGTAGGAGGAGTAGCAATCTGCTTTCTAGTCTTCCACTTATACCTTGCAGCGTAAGTAGTAGGATTTAGAGCAATAGCTTTTCTCCTGTATTGTCCTAGATAGCTAAGCCACTCTCGCTCGCCTAGCTGCTTTATTCGTGTGCCTATCACAGCTAGGCTCGTCCTACTAGAGCTAGGATCTAGCTTTGTCGCCTCCTTTGCTAGCGCATCTGCTCTCTCGTTTCCTATAACACCCTGGTGTCCTGGTACCCACTGTATAGTAGGTAATATGCCTTTTTCTCGTAGCTTTTCTGCTGCTATAGTGCATCTAAGTTGCCACTCTTGCCCTGGGTAGTCAGAAGTAGTCTTTAGTCTAAATATTGCAGCCTGGTTATCTGCATATATTTGTTATAAGTAACAAGGAGGATTCCCACCCTGCAGGAAAGACGAGTGGTTGAGGTTCAACACCCGTCCACGTTAGAAGGTAATGATCACTGCGGGGCGCTGATCACGTGACTTGGCATCCCGCCAAGAGGTGACCTCCGGGAGGACAACACCTGGAGGGAGGCCAACGTCCTCCCAAACCTCCCGCCAAGATGGGATGACCGGGAGGACAGGACCATAAGGCAATGGATATAAGAATGGGTTGGATTTCATTATTACATTCGTTGTGGTCAACTTCAATAAGTTCTTCTCTTACACAGATTGATACTTAGTTATTCTATCTTACCAATAGAATTGATTGTTATTTTGTTTGTTAAAACTCGGATAACTCCTTTCCACTACGAATCGCCAGAAAACAATCGCACGGCTTACAGCGTAACCCGTCTCACCCTAACCCGGACTGAGACTAGGCAAGTATAGCCCAACACCGTGTAACAATATTCTGACTTCTAGATAGTCGTCTGCTAGATCGATAGCTTTCTCTAGGCCTAGGGTCGCTTCTAGACTGGTAAATCGGGTTATTAGCTAGGGCTATCGATTATCTTAGCTAATACTAGTCCAAATCGAGTAATTCTGACGTCATTAGAAAGCTAGGACTCTAATATAGATATTACTAATATACCATTTTAAGCTAACTGCAATAGTACTAGCGCTAGAGCTAAAAAAGGGGCAAACAAACGGGCTATTGAATAACTTCTAAACTAAGCTAGATACGGCTTAGATTAGTATTACATGAAAGTATGCCCTAGTTTAGGGCATTAAAATAACGTCATAATTACCCGATTTAGACTAGTCCTTGATGAGATATCGATTAAAGAAGAAAAGTGGGTCATAACCCGTTTACTGTAACGGGCTAAACGCTCTTTAGATAGCTTCTTAATAGAATCTTAGTTTAAGCTACGCGCGCGCCATCTAAACTACTATAACGGGCTAAACGCCCTTTAGATAGCTCCTCGATAGAATCTCGGTTCAAGCTACACGCGCGCCATCCGAACTACGTTTAGACGACAAGCGTAGAATCTAGGTGTTACTATAAGTACCTAGATTCTGCTTACTATCTAAGCAGCGCTTAGATAACGCGCTTAGACATTTTAGTATAACCTTTCTTTAATAAGTAAATAAATACTACGTAAGTAGAGTAGATAGCTCTTTATTAAATATAACCTTTTATATACCTCGCGATTACTCCCTAGAGCGTAGCCCCTTATATTTTATATTCGATCCTAATTAGACATAAGCCTTAGGCGGACTATCTTCTAACTAAGTTTTAGAGCGTATTATTAGTATAAGCTAGTAATATAGAGTTAGTGCTATAATAGATATAAAAGGCCTTTAGCGCAGCGGGAAGGTAGACCGTCGCGAGATAGTATACCTAGGGCAGAGCTTCGCAGGAAGATTAGCCGTAAGAGATAGTAGGCGCATTAGTCGCCTAGGACCTATCTAAAAGCCCTATTATATCTTAGAAAGCTAAGCTATAGGTATAACGTCGCGTAATAAACTACTTAAAGGCTACTTAGGCTTAGTATATAGTTAGCTAGAAGTAGATATTATAGTAAGAAGTCTTATTAATCCTCTATTAGACGAGATATAGGCTGTGTAATTACTCTTAATAGGAGATAAGATTCTATAAGCGAGATAGTAAGACGTAAGTCTTTCTAGAGACGCGATATAGTAATAGCTAAACGCTATTTAGAACTAGCTAGAAGAGAAGTATAGCTAAAGATAAGCTCTACTAGTTCTTACTAATAAGAAGTAGGCTATAGTCTAGGACTACGTAAGTAGATTAAAGAGCGATCTAAAGCCCTACGTATTAGTAGGTAAAGAGATAAGACGTTAGAGAATAAATTAAAAGATAGAGATTAATATTTCTAACTTAAACGTAGAGAAGCTAATAGTATATACTACTACTAAGAGCTAAGTAAGAGTATTAAATAAAGAGATTCTATATGAAATTATATAAATACTTAGAGAGAATAAATAGAAGAAGGTAGTAATTAGACTAATAATTAAAACAGTTATTAAATAATTAGCTATAGTAAAGGGAAAGAGCTTATTAAAGTAAGAAAGCTCGCTAAAGGCTAATTAGAACGCTATAGCCTAGATAATAGAGTAGATAATATAGCTACTTAGCCTAATAGCTAGCCGCCTAGAAGCACTTAAGAAAAGCTAAACTAAGAGACGATTAAAGCTATCCTTAGAAACTAATACTTTTTTACTATTATTAGTAATAACTACTAAACTAGTAGCCTATAAGAATAAGTTTCTAGACCTAGAACGTTTTAATAGAACCTATAAGAACTACTTAGGTTAGAAATTTAAATATAAAAAGAAGCTAGAGTATAATAAAGCTATATTATTAACTAAGAATTTAAAAGTCTAATATATACTTAGCTAAATAAAGAATAAGATAAACTAGATTCTTCTTCTCTAAGTACTTAAGAATAAAGAGTAGATAACTATTAGTCTATAGAAATATATAGATACCTACTTTTAAGACGTCTACTAATAATAGTAAGCTCTAAATAAGCTTTAATACTTAAAGTAAAGATAATAGCTAATATGTAACTACGTCTTAGAATTTAATTAACTTTATATAGAGTTCTAATAGACGTTTAGCCTAGTAGTAGCCTATAAAATATTTAGTAAAAGACTTAGAGAGAAGCTTTAGAAGCTAATACTTTATACTTCTAAGAATAGAAGTTTAAAAGAATATATAGATAAGATAATTAAGCTCTTAAATAACTTATATTAGATTTAATTATATAGAAGAAACTAATAAAACATAGCCTATAGTTACGCGTAAGCCCCTCTAAAAGCTACTTAGTAAAAGACTAGCTAAAAAGTAATAAACTAAGAAGTTTTAAAGATTAATTAAGTATAAGAGACTAAAGGTAAGCTATAATAATCTCTATAAGACTACTATAACTATAGAGAACTAGATTATTTAGCTAAGAACTATCTAAATAACGTTTAAGTTAAGAGAGCTAGAGCTCTTTTTAAGAGTAAGAAGCAGAAGTAGCTAGAGAAGGCTAAGAACCTAGCTAATAGTAACTTAAGAAAAGAGAAGCTCTAAGCTAGAGTCTTAGCTTAGAGCCTTTAAAGATAGATTAGTAGATAAGTAGTAAATAAAGTTAATTTTAGTAAAAGTATATATATTCTTTACTAATTACTATAGATTTAATTATAAATAATATAGTAAATACTATAATACTAATTAATTATAGATACTTATACTATATATTAATTAATAGAAAGTTTACTTACTACTACTATCTAGAGCGCTTTTAGATTCTTATCTAAATAATTAAGAGAGTAAATAGTAAGCTATTAAAGATTAATAAGGTTACCTAATTCTTATTTAAGCTATATATATAGATATAAAGGGTCTATCTATATATATATAATAGACCTATTCTTTAGTAAAAACGTCTATTTAAAGAAAGAGTAAATAGATTACTATAATATAATAGTTACTTCTATAAAGAAGAGTATTTTTATTTACTTAAAAGATATTTAAGTATAATTAATAAAAGAAACTCTATAAGAAGAAGTCTAGCGCATAAACGCTACTATGTTTATAGTACTACTTCGCTAATATAAGAGTACTCTAAATAGTATTTAAATCTTTATTATATTAATAGTAGATATTAATAAAGCTCTATAGAAAAAGAAGTCTATAAACGTATAAGCGCTACTACTAGTATAGTATTAAGAGTTCTATAAGCTCTTTAACCTAAAGAAAGTTAAGAAGCTCTTACTTTACTAAGAGCTAAAGATAGATTATAAGATTAAGCTAGAACTAAAGAATGCCTAGCTACTATAGAGACCTCTCTATAGTATATTACGTAGAGAACTCTTAGTACTCTAAAAGAAGCTTATAGTACTACTTAAGAAAAGATTTATTTATATTAATAGTTTACTAGTAGCTATACTAATATTATTTATAAAGAAGCTAAGTAGAGAACTTTAACTATATATTAACTATTAAGCTCTAAACGCGATAATAAGGAAAGACTAATACTCTCTACTCTTAATTTAAGAGACGCTTAATAGTATTAGTAAAGTAAGATAGTTTATAAAGCTAAATATTATTATAGCCTTTTATAAGATCTATATTACTCTTAGCAATAAGTAAAAGATAGCTTTCTAAATAAGGTTTAGATTATTTAAGTAGCTTATAACTTTTTTTAGTATAGTAAACTCTTTAAGTATATTTTAGTAATATATTAATTAGACTTTATAAAAATATCTAGATAAGTTCTACTTAGTCTATCTAGATAATATATTAATCTATATAGATAGTAATCTATACTAGTATTAAGAATATATCTAAAAAGTACTTAGTAAGCTATAGAATATAAATCTATAAATTAATATTAAGAAGTATAAATTTAAAGTTAAGTTAATTAAGTACTTAGAGTTTATTATTAAGATAAGTAAAAAGATAAATATAGATCTAGCTAAGGTAGTAGTAATCTATAAATAGAAAGTACTAAAGATAGTTTAAGAAATAAGATTATTTCTTAGTTTTATAAACTTCTACTAAAGATTTATTAAGAACTTCTTATAACTATTAGCGCTACTAATAAGACTAATAGATAACGTCTTATTCTAATAGAGACCTAATAAATAATTAGCTTTTAATAAGCTTAAGAAGACCTTTATTACTAAGCCTTTGCTAGTATTATTTAACCTAGACTATAAGATAGTACTTAAGTGCGACTTAAGTAGCTACGTAGTAGATAGAGTACTATTCTAGTATAATAATAATAGAATTTTATAGCCTTACACGTACTTCTTATAAAAAAATAATATATATAAGTATAATTATAAGATCTATAATAAAAAGCTACTTATAATAGTATAATATCTTAAAAAATAGAATTCTAAGCTACGTTTAGTTAAGAAGTTTAAGATAATTACTAATTATAAGAACTTAGAGTACTTTATAAAACTATAGAAGCTAAATAAGCGTTAGATAAGATAGTCGCTTCTCTTAGGCTAGTATAACCTTAAGCTATTATATAGACTAGAGAGAGAAAATGTAAGAGCTAATATACTTTTAAGAAAAGAGTAGAATCTACTATTAGAGATAGAAAATAAGCGCTTATAAAAGCGCTTTATATAAATATTTAAACTAATAAACTTCTACTATAAGAAGTTAACTAAGAAAAGCTTAGACAGCGAAGCCCTAGTAATAGTTATAAGACTATAAAGAGAAGTAAAGATAGCTAGCGTAACTAAAGACTAGTTAGACGCGCTAAAGATATAATCTTAGTAGAAAGAAGACACTTCTCTACTAACTAAAGATAGTTTAGACTAGTCCTCTTCTAAAGAGCTAGAGAAAAGAGAAAGAATATAGTAGAATAAGCTAGAAGAACTTTAGAAAGAGGTAGTAATAAAGAATTAAGTCTACTAAGAAGTATAGATAATAATAGAGAATCGTAAGTAATAATTATCTATAAGGTTAGGCCTAAAGTACTTAACTAAAGATTACTTAGTAAATAATAGAGTTCTATACTACTAAGAGCGTAAATAAGTACTAGATAATAATTAGCTATAAATATTAATTATTAGTAGTACTTATAACTTACTAGCTATAGGTTACTTAGAATATAAGCTTACGTATAAGATACTTATAAGAGACTACTTTTAGCTAGATATAACTAACTTAATCTAAAGATATATTAGAAATTATAATACTTATAGATAAAGTAAGCTCTAGAGAGAAGATATATAAAGTCTTCTTAAGCTACTACTAATACCTATCTAAATCTAAAAAGAGATCTCTATAGACTTTATAAAAGGACTTCTAGAAAGTAATAGTATAATAAGTCTAATAGTAGTTACTAATTAGCTTAGTAAAGGCGTAATCTTTATACTACTTATAGATATAAAGATAGAAACTATAGTCTAAATATTTATTAAGCGCGTTATTATCTACTACTAGCTACTAGACGCTATTATCTCTAATAGAGGTAGCTAATTTATAAGCGCTCTCTAGACTAGACTATATAAGCTTCTAAAGATTAATTAGAGACTATTAATAGTCTATTATCTATAAACTAATAAAGCTACTAAAAGAATAAATAGCGTCTAAGAGATCTATATCTAATTCTTTATAAACTAGAGGTAGAATAACTAGATATAACTTTACTTAATAACTTAAATTATAATTAATAGTAGAACTATAACGTTAATAAGAATCTTACTATTCTTTCTTTAGTATAGATATAAAGTAGAGCCTCTATAGCTTAAGCTAAGTAATAAGAAATAATAATAAAGGCTAGCTAAATAGCTCTTAGATAAGTAGAAAGTAGTAGAGATCGCGGTTAAGCTATAATAAGCTATAGAACTAGCTTAAGTAAGTATAGTAGTTATCTAATAGAAACAAGAAAGGTAGGCGAATAGAACTTAGAGAGAGGTATAGAGCTACTAAGTAGATAATAAAGTATAGCTAAAGCTTAATTAGTAGTATAGTATAGAGTAAAGCTTAAAAAAGCTTAACTAGAAGAATACTAAGTATATAGTAGTAAAGGTAATTAATAGCTACTTAGTTAAGCTAGATACGCTACTAGGTCTATACTCTATTTTCTATATTAACTAACTAAAACTTATTAGTAATAACTTACTTCTATACTAGGTTTAGAATAATTATTAGCTATAGCTACTATAGATAGATAGAGAAGATAAATAGAAGGTAGAGAATATTATAGTAAAAGAGATACGCCGCTATAGAAGAGAGCGTAAGCTATACTATAAGGTAAAGTAGAAAAAGTTCTACTAAATAACGCTTAAACTAGTAAAGCTACTAGAGAACGCTAAGATAGTAGATTAATAGAAGGTATTTATAGAAACTAAATAAGATAGCGAAAGCTATCTACTAGAGAGATTTTATAGAGGCAATATAGTATTACTCTAAGAAGAGAGATATTATAATAGGCTAAACGCTTTTTAGATAGCTTCTTAATAGAATCTTAGTTTAAGCTATACGCGCGCTATCTAAACTACGTTTAGATAATAAGCGTAGAATCTAGATATTACTATAAGTACCTAGATTCTACTTACTATCTAAGTAGCGCTTAGATAACGCGCTTAGATACTTTAGTATAACCTTTCTCTAATAAGTAAATAAATACTACGTAAGTAGAGTAGATAGCTCTTTATTAAATATAACCTTTTATATACCTTATAATTACTCCCCAAAGCGTAGCCTCTTATAATAACCTAGTTCTAGAGTATATTACTATTCTTATACTAGCTTAAGAGATAGTAGCACGCCTTAAGTATAATAAAGAGTAGAATTGTCTAACTATCTAGTTATATTACTAGGCTAGATAGTCTTTAGTTATCTATATCTTTCTAAAGCTATAATAATAGCTCTAAGAGTAATCTAGCTTATTATAAATCTTATTTTATTAAAGTTAACGTAGTTTACAAGTAAGTTAGTTACCTAAGTAAGTTAGTTACGCCCTACTAGCGCGTTAACGTTAACGCGTTATTATAGACTTTTATTATAGTTAGTAAACTATTATAATATACTAAATTAATTATTAGAATTACTACTATTACTTATACTATCTACCTTAACTATATAGATATAAGTATTATATTTAGTCTACTTATAACGCCCGCACCGCTGCTCTTCTCGCACTCTCTTTAACGCACTCTTACTATTACTACAACTACTACCTACCTATTTAGCTAATACTTCTTATACTTTATCTATAGTAAAAGTCTTTTCTATCTATACGTATCGCTACTTATAGCTCTTACGCTTATTTATTATATCTAGAGTCTCTTAAAGAGTAGCTACTTTTACTTTTATAAGCGTTATCTTATATACTATTTACTAAGCCCCTTTACTTAGCTATATAACCTTCTTATTAAGAGAACTTATAGAAGACCTAGAGTAGTTTCTTACTCTCTATTAAATAAGAGTACTTTAAGCCTTAACCTCACGCGCGTTACGCAGCGTCTACGCCTTCTAGATAGCTATCTATTATAGTAACTATTTTAGTATCTATACTACTATATTAAGCTTTAATAGTATAGTCTATAGGTTGTATAGAACTAGACTAGCACCTCTAAAGCTAGCTTAGATATTCTTCTTTATAATAGACTACTTAAAAGTAGTCTTAAAGGCTAGTAGGAAGGTCTCCTTACTAATATAGTAGGTATAGTTGCGTACTAAGCCTAAAATAGCATTACTATACTTACGCTTTAATAGCGAGAAGCAGACGATATTAAGAGGCTATAATAGGTAAGATAAGTGCGTAGGTATGTAGAGAAGGATAATATTCTTCTTCTTACAAAGATCTTAGAATTTAACTAAGTAGTAGCTCTTATAACTATTAATAATAAGTAGTTAATACTTACCTATAGTAGAGCTCTTTATATAGATATTAAAGTACTCTAACTAGGCAAAAGTAAGCTAGTTATTCGTCCAGCTATTAGGACTAACTTTAAGCACCTAGTCGGTAGGCAGGTTCTTAAACTAGACGTTAATAAGCACCTTGCCTATAAAGACAACAAAGGGTAGTATCTAGCAACCTAACGCGCCCACACCTTAGATCATAGTAACCTACTTATGGTTACCTAGCTAGACGCGCTTCTTTTTACTATATCCCTCTAAGCCTATAATAACTAACTATAATAAAATCTTGCCTATTATAAAGCTAGTCTTATTAAAGTTATAGATATTATCGTCTACGATACCCTACTTCTACTTTATCCTCTAGACTAAGTCGAACCAGCGCTAGATAGCTACTAGGTTCTCGTAGACGGCTTGCTAGTGATCGTAGGAACAGCTCTAGCGCGTACGGAGCTTAGGAGTTCGCTTAACAAAGTTATTAACCTAGTTCTTACTAGTAGGGTTGCTCTTCTACTTATGTAGTAGTTTATTAGCTATTACTTAAACCTTAGCCTTTATAGGCACAAATTCTCGCGTAGACTCTTTAAGAATACGCTTAACTATAGCCTCCTCTTCTAGCTTATTTAGACGTTTTACTTTTAGCTCGTAGTCGCGTCGGGGGAGCTTTCCAGCGCGTCGATCAGATATTGTACTTTGAGGCACGTTATAGATAGAGGCAGCACGTCTTTGGCTTTAAACACGTTGCGATTAGATATCAAAAAGAGCAAGCTGAAGATCTGATTTAGGATACGTTGATTGATAATTACGTTGTTGAGACATAACGCGTTGTAGTGTCGACGTTGACGCGCTGGTGGGGCGTGACCGACTCACTTGGGTGACCGACTCACTTGTGAACCACGTTATATATATTATTATCTTAAATACTATACTTAGCTTTTATATTAGCTACTAGACTAAATTAGTCTTAAATAGCTTTACAATTCTTATAAAGTACTCTCTTATAGTCGTACTTACGATTAAACTTTACTTTAAGCTTAGAGTAGCGCTTAATAAATATACTAGGCTAGTTTTAGCTAACTTAGCCTAAATTACGCTTAGCGTGTAAGGAATTAGCTATATTAGCTATATCTATAAGTCTAGAGAGAAATCTACGTAAATTAAGATTAAGTATATACTTAATAACTACTTTCTTCTTAAGCTTAGTTAGATTTATTGTTTTAAACTTATAATCTACCTATAAGTATTATTCTTTATATTAATAGCTAAGTATCTTATAATAGACGTTAAAGATACGTATAGCGCGTTAGGCTAAGAGATTTATATCTTATTTAAGAGCTTAAAGCGTAAGCTATATTTAACGTTTATAAAAAGACTATAAGTACTATAATTATTACGATATTAGGGGGTAGTAGGTATTTTAGTGAGGTCTTAGTAAAACTGTGACACGAACCTATATAAGACACGAACCCGTAAGGTACGTTAATCGCTGCAAAGGATTAATTAGAGAAGGTGCCTATCTACCTACAAAAGAAAATTGTAATATATACCATAAGCTAGTCACGTGATGCTACACCACAATAGATAATATAACTTTACTATAAGATAATTAAGTATAGAGAAGGAAAGAAAAGAAAAAGTAGGTATTAAATGATAAGCTAAAAGCTATCTAGAATAGTTACCTACGCTAGCGTAGGGTAACTATAATAGAAAGAGTAAAAGAAAGTCTTATAGCTATATGACTAGCTATTTACTAAGAGAGGTAGGTAGTATAATAATATTATAGCCTCGCTAAGTATTAAACTAATCTTAGAGCTAGATTAGAGGAAGTATCTACCGCCTCTTCATTAGCTATTTATTCCTAGTTAGATCTAAGTTAGACCAAACTAAGATAGGTATATATAGAGACACTCTCTATAGCTAGCTCTATAGACTTTTAATATCCTTTCGTACAAGGCCTATAGGTGTCTATTCAAATCAAGGCTCGTTTAATGTCCCACGCACTCCCATATGCCTCTGAGTAACACTACTGCCGATACTAATCCAAGTAGTCTTGCCTATGCCATTACATATATAGATAGAAATAACGTAACTACTTCTAAAGATAGTCTAACCTTATAAGTACCTTATAAGAGATCGCGCGCAATAAGAGCTTACATTTCTAAGGTTATACTAGAGCACTTCTGAGGTAAGATTTAGCACGCACAGGCCAGTTTTTAAGCACTTTTGATGGCGAAGCCTTCAATCTAATATATATAGAGGTGCCTAAGGTTAGTGAGGTGACCGACTCGCTTGCCTGACCGACCCGCTTATCCATCACGTTATGTTTATTTCCAGCTATTCTCTCAGCCTACACTCGGCAAATCCTTAATCCCCTTTTTCTCCCCCTCCTGCTTAACCAAAAACTTATACTGATCCTTCCGGTCCAAATACACCACCTTCGCACCCAAACCCGCCTTCTCAACCTCCTTCTTGAAGTCATCCAGCGGGCTCATAAAAAGATCATAATCATCATAATGAATCGGAATCGTCACATCCGGGTTAATGAGGTGCATCAACTCAACGCCCTGCTTCGCATCCATAGTAACCATCAACAACGGCATACTAGGTCCGGGAATCGTAGTCCCGCCCAAATGAATGAGCATGAGATCGATATCCATCCCTTCATAGCGCTGCGGTATTTCCTTGAGCTCGTCGACGAGAAGGGTGTCCCCAGTGATGTACACCATGTACCCGCTCGTGAACTCATCCGCGCTTGATGACGGTGGAGATGAATAGCCGAGCTCGATCATCCATCCGTTTGTCGGGGGTACGGCGCCGAGGATCTCGTTGGCCGCGTTAAGAGGACCCGGAGGAACGTGTTTTCCCGGCATGCCGGTTATTTTCAGACTCGGTGTTGTACTTATCGTGACAGTCTTGGGGTGCACGTCGACAATCAGGCTGTCCCAGAAGTCGAGCGCGTGCACATTAGTAAACGAGTCCGCGCCTTTGTTCGTGAGGCAGCTGTGGGCGTGGGGCGTGGTGATGATCGGAATATCACGGGACAGCTTGTCTTCGGCGAGCCGGTCGAAGTGGTCTTCATGATAATGTGAAAGCAGTATGGCATCGATGTGCGGCAGCTCTTCGATGTCAATGGCGGGATTGGTGCGCCGGGTTGCGCTGACGCCGGGGCCGAGGTGCACGTGTTCGCCTGCGTGGAGAAAGTTGGGGTCAGTAAGAATGCGCAGGCCTTCCCATTCTAGGATCGTGGTTGCGGTGCCAACGAAGAAGAGGGAGGCGTTTGTTGAGGCGTCTGGTGTGTTCGCTGGGTGGATTCTTGTTTCTTGGGCTTCTGGGAGGGCGGCGGGGACGGATCGGCTGTCTTTTAAGGGCTTGATTCCGGACCCGGGGGTGAGTTGAAGGTGTTTCATGGTTACGGATGCTTAGGAATGGTATATATGGATTCTTGAACGCTGTGTTACGGGTTCAAGTCGGCGAACTTGGAGTCGATGTCTGCTGGACTTCCGCACGCGCAGAGTAGTATGAATTATAGAGAGGAGGAAATGGACAGAAGATGAAGAAGAGAAAGCGCAACTGCTGCACAAATAGAGGCATGTTCTGAGCCATGTTCGATCAATGACGACAGCACGACGTGGTAGGTCTTGGGTGGTTGAGATCTATGGCTACTATTGCTTCGCAACATTACCCCAATGTCGCCACCACTGTAGCGAGAAACCCCCTTTCCAGAGATGGTTTTATTTATTTATTTATTTGTTGAGTCCTACTCGGTTTTAGCCGCGTACTGCGCAGCTATGCCCGGAAAGACAGATCGTGGCAGACAGCGGACGCGGCGCAGATGTTGATCCGCGCCGCCCCACTTCATCCCTCGAGAAGGACCAGCTGTCTCCGAAAACCTGCCGCTTTTCATCAACCACTATCTACAATTTGTCGGGCAGCTCATCTCGATAGTGGTCCTCCTAACTGTATGCTGTGATATTAGGCTCGTAGGGGCGCGCTGCCTCGTCTGTCGCGTTCGCTGTACCTACAGCCCCCCCCAACGCTCGGCGTCGTCTACGTGTCTCTGATCCCCACATGCCCAAGGATCTGCATCTGCTCCATATAGCTGTTCGTCTACGTAGAATATAGACTATCAACCTCTTACTACTATTATTATACTCTACCCGTGCCTAAACCTATTAATTTCTTATAGTTAATAAGTTTATAGAGATAAAGTAGAGAAGTTAAGTAGTGTTATGGGCTAAGCCTTGTAGAGAACTACTAGGAGCCAAAGATTATTGTATTACTTAGGCTATAGGGAAGGTTGAGGGTCTATCTACTTATAGTATCTATACTACCCCCGCTTTCTTTTCTAGCCTAAATAAGGTAGGTATAACCTACTCCTTAACAAAAAGTGTCAATTAGAAGTATAGCTATTTTAACTCTTCTTTTATTAAGAATTAAGAATAGAACTATAATATATACCTGGAGTAGGGATTAAGTATAGACTATTAGTATCCTTACTTTAAAACTACTCTAATGCTAGAGTGTTATTCGCGGCTGGTGGCGGAAGAAACTATAGTGCGGGGAATAGCGCGCATACCTCCATTCGTGGTAAGGTTCCCCGATTTTTTTTCAATCTTGGTTAGTTACTGTATGAAAATGGCATAGACTAGGGTATCTTTAACCGCGACCCTTGGATAAAATCACTCGAGCATGACGAGGGGAACTTCTCTCCTAACTTCACCATCAGCCTACGTTATGATGGGGAAACTGACAATTGCGCTATTAGCTTGGTCGCCTGTTGTGGCTGGTCAATTCAACTATTCACAGTATGTGAATCCATTCTGGGGTACTGAAGGGCCGATACCAAATTACACTTTTGGCGGTGGGGCCGTTTTCGTGGGAGCAGCAGTGCCGTATGGTGTGGTCAAATTAACGATGGATACATACGTCAAGAACACGAGCATTGCGGCGTTGCAAGGTGGATATACGCCAAATGGCCTAATCACGGGCTTCTCGATGATGCATGAGTCTGGCACGGGAGGATGTTCAAAGTACGGCGTTATCTCGCAAATGCCCCTCACAAACATTGAAGCGCCGGTCAATCTCTTAGATAATCGCACGTACTGGCAGGAACGTGTTGGTCAAGACCATGCAAGCGTTGGATATTTCCGGACAAGTCTAGGAAATGGTGTCACAACGGAATTGAGCGCAACAAGACACGCAGGAACCTTGCATTACAAGTTCCCAGAAGACAAGAAGAAGCATATTCTTGTCGATGTATCGCATTATCTTCCAAATGTTGTTGGAGGCTATTGCACTCAAACGTTCCGTCAAGGTAAAATCGAGATCTCGCAAGATCGGAAGAGTTATAGAGGTTATGGAACTTACTCCGGAGGGTGGAACGAGGGTGCGCCATATACAGTGTATTTCTGCGGCGAGTTTGAGACAGCTCCAGATGAAGCAGAGACATTTGCTGGCCGTAACCAGTTCCCTGGTTTCAATGCGATGAACCCAGAGCCCCTCCCGTGGCCGGTTTTTACCTCGGAAAATATAACCACACCCCAAGGCTCACGCGTTGGAGCGGTGTTTACGTGGAAAGAGACTCAGACGATTCGTTCAAAAATTGGGATATCGTTCATTTCAGAAGAAAAAGCTTGTAGATTCAAAGATGAAGAGATCAAGAGCTGGGATATACAAGATACAGTCGATGCAGCAGTCGAAGAATGGAACCGTGAAATTTTCAGCACAATACAGGTAGACACAGGGAAGAGCACCAACCAGGAGCACCTCGCACTGTTATATTCATCCCTCTACTTCATGCATCTCATTCCCTCCAATCGAACCGGCGAAAACCCCCTCTGGCAATCGGAAGAACCGTACTGGGATGATTTCTACTGCTTATGTTAGTTCACTACCTCAACTTTCCTTCTCGCATACTAACCGCATCAATCAGGGGATACTTTCCGTAATACGATAAGCCTCTCCCATTTGATTCAAACCGATGCATATGAATCCCAGATTCGCTCGCTCATCGATATCTGGAGAAATCAAGGTTACATGCCGGATGGGCGCTCGGGTAATGACAATGGTCTAGTACAAGGCGGCAGCAACTCTGACAACGTACTCGCGGATGCCTACGTGAAGGGTCTCCGTGGCAAGATTAATTGGGCAGACGGCTATGCTGCTATGGTGAAAAATGCCGAGATACCCACCAATGGCAGTAGCAAAGAGGGGCGAGGTGCAGGCGGAGATTGGCTACAATACGGATATGTCAGCTCTTCAATGCCGAGGAGTATATCACGAACTGTTGAGTATTCGCTGAATGACTTTGCTTTGAGCCAAGTAGCGAAGGGCGAGAAACCTGGGGACATGTCAAGATATCTCAACCGATCGGCTGGGTGGCAATTACTCTGGGATCCCAGTACACGTAGCGTGAACACTTCGAAAGACTTCCGTGGCTTCCTAACTCCAAAGGACAGAAACGGCACATTCAACCAGACTGAGTACAACCCAGCCAAATGCGGCGCTTGCTCATGGTCGTCCATCACTTACGAAGGCACACCTTTTGAATACTCTTTCACGATCCCTCATGACATGAAGACACTGATAGAGAAGATGGGCGGTCCCCAAAGTTTTGAGGAGCGCCTTGATTATATATTTGTCCCGTACACTAGCCAAGCCGACCTTGGACCAAATGGTGCAGGAATCAATACTATTATGAACATTGGGTAAGAACATACCTCTCAGGCGTCCATAAGTATCGACTCATATGAATGCTAATCGGTATTTTCAGCAATGAACCAGACTTCGCTACGCCTTACCTATATAATTATCTCAACAAACAGTGGAAATCAGTGAATCAATCACGCTCACAAGCCAAACAGCAGTATGTTTTCAGCCTCACTTTTCTTTCAAGGGGATGTACGTTTACTAACCATTCAGCTTCCGTAACACCACGAACGGCATGCCTGGTAACTCAGATGCTGGGGCCTTGAATTCTTGGCTGATCTGGCAAATGCTGGGTCTTTACCCAATTGTGACACAGCCAGTGTACCTTCTCGAGTCGCCCTGGTTCAGCGATATTAACATGACGATTGGTAGAGATAAGACCTTGCGAATTACGGCGAATGGGCTTGCAGAAGACAGCTTCTATGTGCAGGGTGTGAAGATCAACGGAATTCAGTGGGATAGAAACTGGTTCAACCATGACGACGTTTTCCATAAGGGCGGTACCATCGAATTCAATCTTGGCAAGGAACCTGTAGTGTGGGAGAAAGGCGATGTGCCACCTAGTCCAGGAAACCTAGGTTAAGAATATTATAGGGAGCCTCTTAAAACTACAACAAGATTGATACAAATACAGATGTACTGTTACGGCCCTTAGAGGAAGTAAGCCTAGACTATTATCCGAAATTTGATGCTCCCTCTTACGTTTAGGGTAGCTCAACGCCGTTTGGAAACATATCTTTACATAGCGCTGAGCTATCAGTGTCTAAGAATTTGCATCACGTTCTGAGGACACTGTGTGCCCAAGAGCAAGGCTAAACACCGGCGCTTTTGGTGGATGCAATTTGCATCCATCCAGAAGATTTAATAAAGAATTGTGACCGATCAGCTCTGTTGGGACCAATCTTCCAAGCTGCGCAGGATTTTTTATGTACATAGACGTCGGAAGGGATACTGACGAGGAATCTGTAACAATTGTTTGAACCCTTGCATCTCCTAGTTCTCTGCAAGACACCTTTCATCGAGCATCGCTAGCAAAAAGATCAATTACAGATAACTCAACTTTCATCTCCTAGATTCTTGACAAGAATTTGGATAATTCAGGAGATTGTCTTTGCCTGTCGCGGGACAGTGTTCTTCGGACCCTCGAGTTTGCCCTTGACTATTGTGGAAGAGATTTTCCGACAAATGCATAGCACTACTAATGACACATCGTAGTCTTCCTATCTTTCAGCATACCGGTATTTTTGGAAATTCTTTTCATTTCGTCAGAAATGGCATTTTTACTCGCATCGAGTACAAGGCCGGTCGTCCATTCGATATCCTGGAGCTTTTTCGCCACTTTTCGCGACAATGATGCGCAGGTAATTAGATAAGATTGCTTCACTGCTGGGGCTACTCCCAAACGTTAAATCTCAAGGACCTTTGTAGCACTACATACAGTCTTGTTTCCACGTGTCTTCGGATGCCGCTTTGGTGAATGTATTAGAGATTGGGAACCTCAACATCCTCTCCCGTACGTCGGCTCGCCTCAATGAAGTAATAGCGCCTTCGCGGTTGCCAATGTACCAAAACGAAATGCTACCCTTCGTCTCCGGCGCAATCTATCGGTAGACCTTTAAGGACGGAGTTTATGTCATCGTTCTAGGAGGTTTTCTTAACAAATCGATTACATTATGGTTACCGCCTTTTTAAAGGCTCAGTTCCTGATATGGCGGTCTCACTGAGAATGAGCGAGGAAGAACTCACGCTGCTACAATCTCCCAAATTGCCGCCATAAACTGATTCCGGCTGAGTCGACCATTCTTTCTACCGTTATCAGGTGCTATTGGATTAGGCCCATGGAGTTTGCAGAAAGTGGATGTAGTAGTAGTCGCTGGTGGACACGTACAATATCTTTTCCAAAAGTGGGCCTAGGAACCAAGTATAGAAAGCTGGCAATTCGTCGGCGAATGGTGAGTGCTTCCACTCGATTTGTTAGCATCCTGCTAACGGCTCACAGCTATTGAGACGGATTCATTGATGGCGAGGCTGTTCACGATGCTTCGAACTGAGAATATATCCTCATCTACTAAACGTAGAGGATTCTTCAACTTTAATAACACTTATGTCAGAATAACAAAGCCTTTTTCTCATACAATTGATGGGGGAAAGATGATATTGGTTTTGTTAAAGTATCGAACATTGACTGATTTTACTCATATATATTACCAAAATCGAGTCTGTTGGCTAAAGGTTGATATACATTGTAGGGAAAGGTCACTATAATGAGCTACGCTGGAGAAAGGAAAAATCTATTACACAAGATATTGCATTGAAGAGAGACTCTAACTCCTAAGCTACATAGCTATTCGTATACAATACTATTTACTTCAACATAGCCCACGTCTTGGCGTCATGCCGATCACGTCATCTCTATCCCGCGGCGATCATTACCTTTTGGCACAGATGCCGGATAGACGTCCACCTTGTGATCATCAGGGAGAGATCCTTCTTTGGAACATATAGCAGTTAGGCTCATTGGGTCTTCCATCTGATATCTTTGTTTTTGCCCGCTTCTCCACAGGTTGCGTGTAATTCTGAGCGCCTGAGCTGAAGCAATCCCATCTGCCGCTGGTGGTAAAATGAACTGATCTTCGATGCTCTTTTGTGAGGTCAAAATGATTGTCGCGATTTGAATAACGACATTGGGAATGTAGTAAACCAGCTGAGTGATAAGGTTAGTTAAAGCTGTCAGAAATTGGCGTTCATTGGAATTATGCCACTTACACCACCATTTACTATTTCTTTTCCAATGCTCATGAATCCGCCTCCCTGTCCAACTCTGAAGAGCTAGGAGAAATTAGCTATCCACAACGCCAAGTTATAGTGATCCTCAAGGGAAAATGATTTCTTCGTATAGCTCACCTTGTACATGCAAAGGATGAAACATAAACAGTCGAATGAGGCTTGCAATAGAAAGACCAAATATATATAAGGCGAAGATGGGCCAAAAATACAACCAACGTTTCCTGGAAGATTCATTGCAGTTGTTCTGAAGGCCTCTAGGAGAGCTAATACTGGACCTGCGAATCTGATGTTAAGTTAGAAAGCTTGACTTCCATAAGCAGGAGCGAATCTCACAAGAACAGGACCATGAATATTCGGAGATACAAATTATCTTGGTAGAGAACGTGTACCCTATAAGAAGGTTAGAAATTTACCACCTAGATATTAACATCATTTTCAGGTATGGGTACGCACCTAATTAACAACAAAGCTTGTGATGTGAATATAGTGACCGGTTCTAGAATGCCTGCAATTTTATACACTGGCAAACACAGGCTGCCAGTATAAACTGCAAAAATCCAGAAGTTTGTTAGGGTGATGATGCAGCAGACCCTATTCAGTCAGTATATATTCTACGACGACCGGAAATGAAGAACGTAATATTATATTACCTATTCACAACGAAAAGAGCTGTCGCATAGTTGAACCTTCGCTGAAAGATAAATTGGAAATCTCTTGGAAGAGATATGATTGTACTAGGAACTCTGATTAGAATCATGCGTTTCATTTCAGGGATGCAAGGTGGTAAAAAAGACTTACTCCCAATAATATCCGCCTCTGAACAAAATCCGTAAGCATATTGTGTCACATTTAACGAGTATAGAAATACGTACAAAACAATCGAAGCAAAGATTTGAAATTTCCATTGCGCTCGTACATCTTTCTGAGAAGGTAGTAAATCATAGCCCCATGGAGGTACGACATGAGTTTCTGTAGTGTTGGACATGTTCGTTTTGCGATTGCGAGTTGAGTTGAAAAGCCCTGGTAGTGATGCTTTATGTACACCGGTGAGCAATGGCGTCAGACATCAAGTCTCCCAAGAACTAAGTCGAGCCACGGAAGCGGCTGAGGAAAAAGGAATTGTGGCACAGCTACCCCTATAGCCGGACAACTTATTAGCAAGATAATTGGTTAAACTAGCCAAGTTATATGCAGAATAATTGGTTAAGCTAGCCTTCAGCGTAATAAAGGCCCTTTCAGCCAAGTCAGCGGAGACTATCTGTGACGAGAACTACTCTAATCGGTGAAGAGAAATTTTGGTATGATCCCGGCTGCTCAACCAGTTATATTCTTATTCAATGCACCACTGGGGCCTACCTTTAATTAATCGGCCAATCAGTAATTGCGGCAAGGTCTCCCCGCAAATTCATTAATCGATTTCATGAGTAACTTGATTTTTCACAGCACCACGTTATTGGGTCATGTTCTGCTCGCTTCGCGTGCATCGTGCCTTTGCTGCACCTCCTTCACACGAGCAGTGATACACTTTTCGTCGCTATCCCGCTTTGTGGATTTTGTTTTTCCTCCAAATACGTGCTAGCGTGACAACAAATGTATCACTTTCCATGTGAAGGGGGTGGCTGCATCACCTGAATCGGCTGCACAGCTTACTAAAAGAGTCCGGAGTTATGCGCTATCTGGCCACAAACACCGCCCTGAGCGTGCCCCTTTTGCCGGCTTCTCACCTTTTTCACACCCAAACTCCTCTTTTTCAGCTTTTGGTTCAGTTACCACGCCAACTATTTGGATTTCATTCGCCTGTGTGGACCTTCTCTCACGACTTTTACGCGTTATTGCTGTTGTTTTTGTTGCCTCAATAGCTCCTCGAGAGGCTATGTGATGTTTATGTGGTAATGCCAATCTGTTTGGCTGCCAGTTTCGGTTTCAGCTCTGTTAGCGCTTTTGGTGGCTGTTTAATGACTTTTAGTATTGGCGCGAGCTATACCAAATCTAATCGCCAAGCTGGAGAAGCTACTCATTCCATTGCACCAGAGAGCACTTGGGTGCGCTCACACTTCTCGCTCCCCTTGTTGTCATACACAGCTCAACGCAAATGCTCAGCTTAATGCAAATATTTGTCTCAAAACTATTTCTCAGATATGACGGATGTAAATAGGGCGACTACATATACTCAAAAACATGCTCTCCTCAACAAGGAATATGCAAGGAAGGAACTACCACCTGTCGAAACGCTTGAACAACAATTTGCTGCTAATTTAAATCGTTAGTACAGTACCGTCTCAACAGAAGAGTATGCTGTCAACTGGATTGCATTTAGCGGAATTTGAGTTGTGCCAGTGTTATCCCACTACAATCCTAGTTTTATCGTCAAAATTGGGTACGAGTCTTTGTATTGCTCAAAATGAGCTAGCAATGACAGTGATCTAGTGCTTTACGAAATTTTGGATGTAGCTGCGGGATTTTCATAGGATTCAAAGAATGTCAGTTGTTATGATTATACTAGCGTACAAACAGCAGCAGCCATCTTCAATGACACATCGGATTTGAGTCGTTATACGCCAGTATTGCAAAGGGGTTTTCAAGAATGCTGCAATCCGCAACCCTTATTCATCTAATCATCGCTGTTTACCGCATCAAGAACGAAGCTTATGAGTGCGGCGCTCTGTTGCTGCGATGGCAGCAGTTCCTCTGTGCCTTCACCTGCTCAACCATCCGGACCTTTCCATATAGATCAAGCCCTACGATGGGGTATTGGAATCCCGCTCGATATTCAACTCTTAAGAGTATGCCGACCTTAGTAGTTACGGGCGCTGGCAAGTTTTGGCCACCAGCGATATGCACGCGATCATGGCCTGCTTCCTGGACCTGCAGGTGTTTCCATCTTAACGATGATTTCAAAATTGCCATAAAGAGGGCCTTGGAACTCGTAAAGCAGCTGCGATGCAAAAGTGCCGAAGGAGGCTTCGCCGTCCTCACCGTCCTCGCTGTCCTCGAGGGTCACTACGATATCTTAAGAGAATCAATACTTGCGATACATAAGCGAAGGTCAGCACAACCATCCTCATATCTTTTAAAACAGACATCGCAACCGCCAGTCAGATAGGCACTACTCTCTGTTAGATGTTCGGCAATCGGTGTAGTAGCTATTTCGTCTAGATTATTGTCTCGATCTCCCACATGCCACCTGCATTCGCATCAGCAACCATAGTTCTTATTCTGATGCACCCACCACGCGCATATTGGTCCCTCTTCCATTCCGCCAACAATTCCCTGTCTTCTATGCTGGTGAAGACCTCGTCTTCCTTGCGAAGTTTGAACATTGTGTTAGTCGCATCATCTCTTTCTTCCCAACCCATCTTTGGCTCCAAACTAGCTGCCTTGACTGCATTCTCCATAGTCTGTGCTAAGCCTGCAGGGTTACTGCCACCTGCATTCCACGCAAGTCCTGTCTCGTTCTGCACCGAACTAAAAACGGAAGTGCCAGCGTCAGATGCGTTGAAAAACGTGGGATCAGAAGCATGTTTTGTATTACTCAGATCCTAACCCACGTTCGACACGCAATCGTCACTGCTCCCTGTCGCTCTCCTGACTATCACCGATGCCCATTCCGCACCACGTACCGTCATTTGAACTCCTCTCACCTGGTCTTCGATGTTTCTTTTGATTTCGTGTGTTTTGTTACATTAGAGCCTACATCGGTTCGTATCTCATCTGGTCCTACATTGTAAACGTCACGGGCTTTGTCAGGCGACACAGCCACTTTCATGTATTTGCTAACCTATTTGCGGATTTATTGCGTTCCCTGCCAGAGGAAGACTACTTCTTTTTTATGTGGTATGGGGAAAGATGCAGTTCTGAGGACCTGTAATCAAGGTGTAGCAAGCAAAGCGCATAGTAAGAAAAAGGTCACAGACTACTACATGACTGCCGAGATGATCGGAGCGAAGCTGCGACCACAATTTCCTGGTAGCATGATTCGAAGACGAATCAGAAACAGCCCGACGGGTAAGGAACTGTGCGAGGTGATCTAAGTACTTCCCGGTCGCGGTTGGGGGTAAGCATGCAGGGTAGTAGGGTCGATATCAATGCGGGAGGCGCGGGATGAGCGGCTTGGCTTGCGCGGGCTATAAAGATGGCAATCTGCTTGACCATTGCGTGACTTGCCATACAATCATAATCTTACCAGCCACGCTTAGCAAAATTTGCCAGGCTGAAAACTTAATATCTTCTGCTGAGGTTCAGAGCTGCATCGACCAGAAAGAATTACGAATCACAGCTGCCAAAGATGATGAAAGCAGGCCGTTTCCATGGACCTGGCCCAAATGGCCATGTGACAGTGGAAAAGATACCGATCCCGAAGCCTGGACCTACACAGATGCTGTTCAAGGTCCGAGGCGTTGGACTCTGTCACTCCGATTTGCAACTCTCTGAAAGACACACCGGGCTAACCGATGGAGGCAGCCAATGGTCCATGACACCAGGGCATGAAGCCTGTGCAACGGTTGTTGAGGTCGGAAATCGAGTTTTCCACTTCAAGAATGACGAGAATGTTGAGTTTCTTCCATATCTGAACGCATGTGACAGCTGCGAAGCATGCAGTGTTTCGCCCACTGCCTGCCCATCAGTGACCATACAGGGCTTCTATGGCGATGGGTTTATCGCTGAATACACCCTGGTTGAAGAGGGTCAGGCCATAAAGCTACCAGATGGTATAAATCCCAAGACTGCGGCGCCTTTGTTCTGCTCTGGCTTAACCTCCTTCCACGCCATCGATAAAGCTGGCCTGTCACCTGGCCAGTGGATCGCAGTGGTTGGCGTTGGTGGTCTTGGACATCTAGGTAAGAAATGTTTAAAGATATTCTATGATTTCGCTAATAATGGCTTCACTATAGTAGCCGTTCAATATGCAGTGAAAATGTGTATTAAAGTTGTGGGCATAGATATTGGACAAGCTCAACGGGAAAATGCACAGAAATTGGGACCATCTGAGATCATGGATTCACTGGAACCTAACTTCGTAACCCATATCCGGAAAGTTACTACAGGCGGGGTCCATGCTGAGGCGATTTTCAGTGGCAGTATCAAAGCTTACGAGTCTATAATATCAATCATTCGCATTAGTGGAAAACTGATGGTTGTTGGAGTGGTAAGCACGCAGTCGAGCTTAAGCCTTGAACTTGCATTCCCGCCTTTTAGCTAACATTTTTCCAACGTCTGGACCACACCATACAATCTGCCGATATCATCAGTCCCAGTATCATGTGGGCTTATTCAAATCGTCGGTGCATCTTCCGGGAGACCAGACGAAATGAAAAGATGTATCGACTTCTCCTACAAGCATAATATCCGTTCCAAGTGCACAGAGTATAGCATTGACCAATATCCAAAATTGGTCGATTTGATGCAAAGTGGTAAAATGCTAGAAGATCGCATGGTTATTATATCTTTCTCATAATAGAGTTCAACTTAGACAAAATGTGACTAAGATCAACAAAGGGACTATTTTGCCGTGCCAGTGGATAGGGTATCGAAGTCAAATAAGAGTTACGTTCGGACCTGTGGGTTAGATCTTCGCCTTTTAGGCATAAAGCTGTTGTGGTAAGCGATGATTGAAACCACTGCAAAATGTCAAACATGTTGCAGAGGGTCCCTACTCCGCCAACTACGCCAACTAGCCGTGATGAGAAAAAGATGTTCCATTTGTTCAATTGCTAGCACTGTTCTACTTTGAACATAATATTTAACTTCCGGTATTAGATATTGAACGGCTTTCGAAGTTTACTCACTTAATTCGGTAATATAGTAGTATGGTTAGTCTTCACTCTCTAGATAGCTATAGCCAAGTTGATACACTGCTTATTTATTGCACGCCTTACATTTGCACGCCTTCTTCTTGGCGAAAATGTCGTCTTGTATAAAGTTAATGGTTCTAGTAAATCGTCGACTGAGATTATAGACTTACTAAACAGTCAGAGCTGAAAGTAGGCAGAATACATAGCGGAAGGATGTAATTGGTGTTCATACTATCGATATTTGTATTTAAGTCATTTTGAGAATCCTCCGCATGGTTCAAATTAATAAAGAGAGTTTCATTTTGTTCACCAATTGGTGGGTGGGTAAAAGGAAGGTCCACGTGCTGCAGCTAGCTTAAAATAGAAGCAACATTTGGCTTACGTACTTGCCCTTGTCGGTGTCAATTTTCTCCAGTAGCTCTTTGTGAACCCACTACCTTGGGATGGAAACGTAAACAGCTGTGTTGCCGCCAAGGCGTTGGCGCTGTCTGTAGGTGAGATCGTTTGACCCACAGCAAAAGACTGCCGCGAGAGTGCCAGCTGCAGAGAGACGCAGCGGCATGGCGTTGTGTAAAACATCTGGCGACCGCACACGCGTTCTCCACTACAACAATGGCGATCGACTAAAAGGTGGCGGTCGTGGTCAGTAGGTCCGCTCCAATGCTAACGCGCTGCTTGAAGATCCAGGAGATGTCGCTTTCGGCCGGCCGTGGACAAACTCGCAGGCGGCGATCTCACGCCCATTAGCTTTATGATTGGGGGAGCAGACCTATGAAGACCGCCCTGTCATATTAGCGGTAGCGCCAGATATTATATCCCTAAGCGCCCGGTGTTGATTACACGCCTAATGAGCGAATGAAAGTAGCTGACAACCCGCAAGGCTGAAACATAGCGGCCAGACCATGTAACACATAGCTTCCTGTTCACTCAGCCCTAGACAAAACAATGGAAAAGGTTTATTACCATCGATGAACTCCCAAGAATTCATCCTGGCTTGTGTTCGTATAAATTCCAATGGGTGGAAGGATCACAAAGTCCTTGATTATTGAGTCGCAACAGAAGCTCGACCAGGCGAAGCAGTCGATCAAGCATACGTGACTGAAGGTGACTCACGGCGTCTCTCTTAGTGAAACCAGCTGTTTATAGATTAAGAAACATATAACGACTAATATTGGGAAGGCAATGCGACGATGCAACCTTTTCGAGAGAATTAGTGATCATAAAATAAGCAATGTTTGAAACCACCCACGCGAATGCAACCTCCTGGCGCCTTACAAGTGGGTCTTCGAGCTAGTAATTAGCACAAAAATTCATGGTTTGACTGTGGGGGCCGAAAGAGATCTTCTTATAAGTATATACGTGCACATCGGATGTTGAGTTCGCCATGGGTTTGAGTTTCTTATCACAATGCTTTCGAAGCTTCCCCTACTCCTCATCTTCCATTTATCTGCCTTCCATATCACTGCCGAACAGTACAACTCTAGCTATCATGCATCCACTTTCTTTCCACGACCCTGGTTTCCACAATACAGATCTTTCTTCCACAAGTATGCTCCACGCCTAACCGAAGCATCGACAGCGACATGTACCACAACCTTTACAGACTACAACATTGCCTACTCAGCCCCTTCTTCCTCACTAGAAGCTCAACAGCTCTTGTCAATCTGCTACCGACATCAGCAATGCATCCTAGACAACATTCCATCGCACATACTGGCGAACTTCAATTCTGCAACTGTCATTCTAGGTCTCATGCCAACATTACTGTCAACAATTGCGCCGAGTATTGCTGAGATGGCGCTGCTTTCTGTCCATCGGCCAGGACTAAGCTTCTTAATCGCATTGGGCGCACCATCGATCTGGCCAACAAGATTACTCGAGTATAATGACCCAACGCGTGTATTGAAGGGTATGGAAAATGACGCGCGTGGCACCCTGCTCCGCATTCACATCCCAAAGCACTTCAAATGGGCTATGGGACTGCTTATTGTGCTACAGTATGTGCTGGTAGCAGGTGCAGTCTTCAACGTCATATTGACAAGCTTGGAACTTGGCCGTAACAGCATTCTGAGCTGGGGATGTACAACTACTTTTGGTCCTCTACTATGGACTTCGCTAGCTGGCGTGGTCCATCTTGTTGCGGGATTCAGTTTTGCGTACGCGAGAAGTAGTGCACATTCACGGCCGGAAAGTGGGAATAAGAGAATCAAAAATCGGAGTATCACGAAAGGGTTGCGCAAGACTATGGAACTGTTGAAAAAAGAATTCACGCTTTGCGCTGAACAAAGGTTAGATCGATATGGCGAGAACATTGTAGTACCACCCCTAGCGGTGGTTGCCAACGTGCTGGCTGGATGTGGCGGGTTTGTACATCTGATGTTTGGCATCATTATCTTCTCATCACTCCAATTGGTGAGCGTATGGGATGTATTGAACTCTGTACTGTGCCGTTACGTCGCGTCTGCAGTAGTTTGTAGGCTGGTATTAGTATTTGAGATCGGGGGGTTAAGGGAGGTAGCATTGAAGGACTGAGAGCTTGTTATCAGCGAGTAGAGTGCGTTGTAGCTATCTACTACAAATATAGCTTTGAGAAAATGTAGCAGCTGCCGAAGAGAGTACTAATATGATAACGAATACCACAAAATTGGGGAAACTCAAAACATCGACTAGTCTTATTGCTGGCATGCCCAGCCGTCAAAAGGTTGACGACATGAGTTTTCGTCCCAGGGCTTCCTCGTAAGTACGATTCCCACCCCAGCGCTAGTCCAAATCTAGATCCAACAGCAGGCTGTTCACGGTACTTCATGCAAGTAATTGTCGTTGAGGCGCATGCACCAGAGAGGTGATTCGAATGCAAGCCATGGCAAGTCCATTAAATGGTAGGCACACGGCATGCCTCATCATCTCACAGCGCTCATTTGAGCAGCTAGATTTGTGGTCAGTCCTAGCGGTGACCGTCTAGTATACTATACTACTATGCGCTTGTATCATTACCTACGCCAGTGGGACAAGATGCAATATTCGGTCATACTAGTCAGCATTCACAACATCGCAGATACCACTGAATTCCGCGCTATTCGATAGTACAGAATATCATATAACTTCATTATTCATTTTCAGTCTTAGTGAAAGAGTTATACCTCAATTCTCATGTGTCGAAATCCTCGACTCATAGTTTCATCCTCTAACTCACTATCGTACATATATAAAGATACCAAGCCGCGACTCCCTCTATGTGCCTCCGGAGGCTGGCTCGGGTAGGATGCGGCATTGTTGAGTATTCCCATCTCAACATCATCATTCGTATAGTGTTCGTGAGTTGAATTTGAATCCCTAGACGTTTTGGGATTATGCGATGTATCCTGATCCGATTCTTCGCCAGTCTGCACACCACCTTGAGCATGAACAGATTGTTGCGTTGGTTGTGAATAATATCCGTGGTTCGCGAAAGAATTTTTCCATATGGCCAGCTTTGCTCTGGATTTTCCCGAGGGGGTGCTGTTCGCTTGGCTCGCCGTCTGCGATGACTTTGCTTGCGACGATTTTGCTTGCGACGATTTCGCTTGCGAAGAGCCGTGACCCTTGGAGACTAGAGATTTGACGTTGAGGTACCGCCTCACAAAAACCTTGAGAGCAGGTGCATTTGCGCAAATCACACCAATATGAAGCTCCAGGAGGGTCCAGTTCCAAATTTCCCAAAGTTGCCAAGAGATATCGTACGTTTCGTAGAACAGAACGTAAGTGGCATAGGTTCGCAAAGCCCCAAACACAGCTGCCCCATAAGCAGTGGCAAATATCGCCATCAATGCCACTTTTTGTCGAATTGGGATTTTAGCTTTCCAGTAGATAAAGTTGGGGAGTAGAGCACAGATTACGTCTTGCACCGTGGATATGACGCCAGCGGCTGCCATGGCAGCGCCCTCCTCATTGCAGTTGAATTTCTTTCCTAGCGCTATGTTTATGACGTTCGACTGCTCCCAGTAAGCCGAGATAGGCTTGCATCCAACAAGCGGACTTATGAAGAAAGTTATAGTGGACGCGACTTGGAACCCAATTGCAACCCAGGTGGTGATTCTAAAGGCTTTAGAGGTGCCGCGTGATCCTAGGCGACGGAAGAAGAGAAGGATGGAAACTTTGACAAGCCCTGTGCCGAGGACAAACAGGACCTCTATGGCCAAGATGAGCTTTCTTTGGACCTCAAACAAGGTGAGATCGACATCCCATATATGCACTCCGCTGTGATATTTGTCTGCAGCTATGAGGAGTCAGCAGTGAACTGGAGGGAAGATGGGGCAAAATCTTACTCCACGGGATAAGAATAGCCAAAGTCATGACGATTGGCTGTGAGACAGTAAGTGAATGAACCATGTCATTGAATGATAGGTAAGTTACAAGAGCAACAACCATGAGCCAGTCATCCCAACCAGCATTGCGCTGCATATAGAATCGAACCCACAGTCTTGAGAATACCGTGAAGAAGGTGATAGGCGTTAGGACGAATGCGATATTGGACGTCACTCTTCCTCTTCCTTCTGGATTATCATAGTTGGGAGGCGGCCACGAAGCTATAACGCTCAACGGGGGGTTCGTGCCACCAGGCATATCGAGAAACGTCAACTAGGTGAACAAATTGGGAGCGTCGTCAGCATTTAGATACTGGGCTGGAGCACTGAGTTGTTACGCACAGTCGATCTATGTTTCAAGTGCTTATATTCGTTTATTTCAGCAGAATTAGCGTGTGATGAGAGTTGCAAGGCCGCCACTTGACACAATCATTCAGCGGAAGCATGCAAGCATACTTTTCAACGGCTCGCTCTCCGCCGGCGCCAGTACGCGTACAGCACTCTTGGTCATTCCGTCCTTCATTTCGTGTTCACAAACGGTAATGAGAGAGGCGGGGCATACTCGTCGATCATGGTTCAATGCAGCTGGGGGCTTGCGCAGAACGTGTGCATGAATCGACAACAGGGTACGTACCAATCCGACATAGGCATGCCATAAATGTCCGGCACGGTGCATTTACTTTTTTCAAATAAGAGTCCGAGCGCTATGTTTCCGACTAGCGTGCCGCGAAGCCGCACGCATCCTTTGTGACTATTGGGCGATTTGACCGCGCAATCATGAGATAGGCACAAGTGGAACCAGTAACCAGGCACTGCTCACGCGGGAATGAGCAAAAGTCTGGCTCGGGCCAACGTTCGGCCACTGGCGTCATCTTAGTGCCCGTTACCACGTGCGAGGCCCGTGCTGCTCGTCCATATCCTGCTCCCTCTTCCCCAACACTCTCGGGCACTGCGCAACTTGTTGGGAATCAAACTCCTCCTCCACTTCATCGCCCGTTTTGTCGCCCTTGCAATGCGACCCAGTTCATGCTGGCCCTTTCCAAGACGACCCGATGTTCGCCATGCTTGATGATCACTCCCACACGCCCTGCCATCGGAAGATACATCAGGCGTTCAGTAGTTTCAGGCTGCCACGATCCTAGTGCCACTTAGCCGAGCTGAGAGAAAGTGCTTTTACATGTCACGCTGTCATTGTGACAGGGCGGCAGGGCCGGAAGAGGGACGTGATGACAGGACAGGTGGGGCAAACTCAGCCCCAAAAGTCGATGCGGTAAGCTAGTGTGCACACAACCGTTGCTAACACGACGGCTCGCAGCTTACCGCTTCAGGGTCTGTTCACCTCCATTTCCGTTTTCCGGCTACTAAACCCAATCTAATAACTATCGCAATTCCCTCTGAGAAAAACAAGCTGCAAACGTTGTCGTATTCGAAAGATAAAGGTCTGGCTACTCCAAAACGACGCTAGATTCTCTTAGCTCTACGCCCGTAATTCAAAAAACTCCCCATCTGGTGCTAATTTGCTCTATATTTTCTGCGTTTTATATGAAGCGGAACGAAGCGCCATCTCTTCTTCCTAGTCCGCCAGAGCGCTAGCGGTAGCTGAAAGCTCCATTTTGCTGCCCGTTCTGTTGGAATAGCTCGTTACGTGATCCGACGTGACCGTAAAACGGAGCTCCAGTAACTGAACACCCCCTCCGTTTCATTCCCAATCTAGATAGCCTGGCTGCAACGCTAGCCAGCCCTCCCTTGTTGAAGCGCTAAACCCAGCACGAGAACGCAATGGAAATGGAGAACGGGGAAGTGAACAAGCCCTCAGTTTGCCACATTTATTCCCAGACTTACCGAGGCCTTTGCGTCCTTATGGCAACTTTCTCGACAGTGCTTGGAACTGACTCGTTCATGGATCCTTCTGGCCTTCGCACGGATACAAAACAGGAATCAAACATCAATCAGCGCCAATTAGCACCAATCAGCGCCCAAACGAATCAGGTATTCAACAGACGCCACACAAAGAGGCGCCAAACCCTTCGTACTTAATGCTAGGCAGAGATATCGTTATCAAAGTTGTGCTTCACGCCACGACAGTCTTTGTCACCAACCTCGTTCAACCAAGGAAAACTGGATATTTAGGCCCACTGTTTATGAGCGGCCGTACTCGGGGGACTTTCTGATTGTGCCTGCAGGAAAGGGCTCGTTCCGAGGCACGTACTGTTCAACATCCGATCCTCAGCCTCTTCCGCCACTAGAGCCATCATCTTGCGGGATGCCTTGAAATTTCCCGGATTTCCTCTACCGGACGCCTGTCATGCGTAGCCATGATTCTATGTTGGCGATCCTCAACATTTACAATGCTGGGCGGATCTTGCCACCTTGCCACTATAGAAGTCACTGCTCAAATATGTACGTTCAAAACTCTCCGCGTTTCATTAGTGAACCATCGGAGCCAGCTCCACTTTCCCCAGCTCCACATGTTGAAAACCCTTCCCACACTTTCACAGCCGCCTCCTGATATCGTCTTGTGTATCCTAGCAGTCATTCAACGGCATGTCATCGGCTTCCTGCATGTGGCGTGCGTGTACCGGCGCCGAGGGAAGGTCGCACGTGGAGGTTCTTACCGAGAACGATGCCTTTAGAGTTATCAGCTCTTCAGGCAGTTTCACCAACCTCACCCAGCATGTAGTACCCCGCAACTTTTCCCCGACGTTCGTCCCCTCTGAAGCATCCCTCCAGTATCTTTGAGGGATGTCTCTTAGGCGGATCATTTATGGCGATTCAGGCCAACTTCAACGATACCTTTCTCCGCGGATTCTGCTACGACTTTCTCCTTTTGAAGCCTTAGGGGTAAAAAGACGGTATCCTCCGTACTCTAGGCCGGCCCTTCTTGCGTGCACATTGCAGCTCGATTGCTCTTTTAAGGCGACGATAAGCTGCTAGGTCTCTTTCGAGGGAAGATGTGGGGTCCACTAGAGTATGGGCGACGCACAGGCATGCTCGTCACTCCAAAGTGCAGCGCAGCCCTGATACCGGACATGACTTCTGACCGTAGGATTCGCGATGGGGCAATCGAAATTTCATATTCAATACACCGTCTACCTCCTACTAGCGATTAATCTCGGAATTTCTGTGCAATATTTTGCCCATCATATCATTGCGATCTGATGGTCAACGTGCAAGTAATGTTCTTGACGAAGACGACCTTCTTATTCGCAGTGTATTATAGAGTTATTATGTACGCACAAGGATGCCGCTGTGTATGCAAACAAAAAGTGATAGGATAGGCTTGGTGTTGCAATTCATGGTGCGGTTTTATGGCAGTCACTCCGTGAGGTTGTCAAGACTGCACACTAATAGATCGCCTTGCAGCTATGTCGTGAGCATATAACCTGAAATCCTAGCTATATCATCCGGAATCATGGGTGCGCACTAGCTTACATCGGGTCAAGGCAATAATCATGGTGACAACCAAAGGATGCAGCGGCAGGAAATTGTTTAGCGGATTGGCTACCCTGTACGATTAAACGAGATGAAGCACACCACCCTATATTGAACTTAAATAAGAAGGGGTTTCCAACAAAGAAGTAGTGTACGTAGATATCCCAGATGCCTACCTATTATTACACGTGAAGCGCTTTCCTAGGCTGATAATAGAAGAAAATTTCGATTAATTGACCTATGACTACCCGTGAATACTAAAAGCATTATCCTCCAAACCTTTAGCAATTTTACGTCGTGGAGGAGCTTGCGCTACATGTCTTCCTTGAAGGTGTGCAAGCCGAGTCACTAGATTTCCAGCATTACCATACGAGATATGCGCCGACCCTAGCAGAGCGACCATAGCTTTAGGTAACGACATGAAAGTCACAATATCCAAGGAATTCAATAGAAGAAATGAGATGAGCCACAAGGGAAGTAAGCGTTGAAAGCAGAAGCCGCTGACAGGAAGTTAAAGTGCAATCGTGAGAGCAAGTAGTCCGCGCAAGCTGAGGATGCGCAGCACTGAAAACGCAAACAGCGCGAATAAGCGAAGCAGATCCAGTAAAGACCCTGGAAGGTAACAGGAAAGCATCAGAAGGACGCTATTATATTACTTCCAGGGTCTATAGGATAAGAGCTCAATAGACCAACCAAAAGCCTAATCACTACAACGACTGCATTAGATACGTCATCCCAAAAATAAACAAAATGTCTCTGAGAGAACATGATGAGCTACTCGCCATTATACCTTCTGCATGTTACTGCGATTTAGAGAGAAATCCTACGCACTGAGAGTCATATTCAGATCTTAGTCAGGACCAGGATTACTTGCTAGCTGGGTCTCCCTATCATGTAACGTAGGATAATCTGCTCGATGGTATCTACAAGAAACTTTAGACTTGCAAGTAAAAAACACTTCAGTTTCATCTTCGAGATCATAATCACCGGAACCTGCATTGCTACCACATACCGCTCGGCATCTGGTATCGAAAACCGCAACTGTAATCATGAATCAAAACCAAGGCAGACTATCTCAGTTTCTAGTCCACTCATCATTGATACGCACGAGCCGGCGTCTGGTACAGTGAAAATCGTGTACTGGCATTGCCTCGTTTCACGACATATAGGACGCTTAAGAAGGGTATAGCTGTGCGTGAATCGAATCCAAGCTCCAGCTTTCATAAAGAAGAACAAGTTGCGAAGGAAGCTGCCTACGTCAGACCTCTCTAGAGAGCGAGAGGATCCACCCAAAGCCGAATCCCCGATCATATCGAATGTGACTAGGTAAAACCGCTTCAACATGTCGAATGTACCGTTCAAGCAGGAAAGGTTGCGTAGTGGGCACAAAGAAAGGCCAAAATGCACTATTCTCAAAGGCTCCTGCAGCCGGATGAACTTTTCAGAAACTCATTGGACTTTTGCAGGCTACTCAGGGCTCGTTGAGAATTTGATGCGAGGTTAGTGTTGTTGTGGGTAGCAAGGGTTCGTCGGCCTGGCGAGCCTCGAGCAAGCGGCTTTCCTCAAGGCCCAAGCCGATGTACCTGGTCTCGGCGATTGCATCGTAAAGACGCTTGAGACCATTGCGCTGTCGCTCCAACTCGGCGTTTTGCTGCAGCAGGTCGATGATGGGTGCATTGTTTTGTCCCTGGGCTACCATGCGCAAATGGGCTTGGAAAGTTTGGATGATCTGTCGCATGTTTGCACGTGTGTCGCAGTGAATCTCGCGATCGACAGTTCGTATTTGCCGCGGTTAAGCACTCCTGCCCTGACAAGCGAGTCTTGCACACTCCCACGGCCAGGTGCACGTGCCGGCGAGGGAACAGAAGCAACGGGTGCGGCCTTTTTAGATAATATCGTGTTTCGACACTACGGCAGAGATGGACACCCGGTAACTCTATCATATATCCAAACAGGACGAAGGCGAGAGCATGCACACGACGTGCGACGTGGTATCACTGGTCTTGACTGTCATTTTATCCGTATTTGACATGGGTTATTCCCCAGATCCCACTCACTACCACGGAAGTATGTCAATGGTGGGTGCTATGTCGGTTCCAAGAATCTTGGGGATCGCTGTGCTGACCTTGGCTGCCTCACCGCGGGTATTGATTCTCGTAGGAGTATTACAAGTAGTAAACCTAGACGACAGCAAAGGCAGTGAAGTCTTCTTTAGTGCCGTCGCATCGTAACGAGTCTATAAGACCTGATGTCTTCTTTATCACAATTTCGACATCATCGCTAAAACAGAACACATCTGGGTTCAAGATATAGGCTGCAATCGCACGTATACCACAAAACAGGGCTCTATTCAAGCCTATCTGTTTTCCGTCCCAATCTATGTAGATAGGCCTACTAGTTGTGACACTAACCAGCCGTCCCCTGTTAAAGCTCTCAATCGAAAACGCAAACGGAAAACGGAGACCCGGGCATGCCGTGAAAAGCATTCCAACCCCTCGGTTCTATCGCTATCGCTGTTGATATTCGATAGCAATGTTGACGGGCTGCACAACTTTGGAACAGCTCCAAAAAAACACCTTATAGCCCTAGCTTTCCAGCAGTTCCATAGCCAATTCTACCAACATCTCTTCTTTAGAGTGTTCGGTTCTTTGCAATGGCTCTAGCAGGGGGCGAGATGGTTTAGGTAAAGTTAGTAGCTTGGACGAAGCAGCGGAAGCAGGGGAAAGTCTCGTAGTTCTTAGGTAATACACACGGACCAAGAGAATATTCATATTAGAGCTGCTCTCTAATTCGCTGTTCCAGTCACTCATGCCGGAACAAGCGGAGTATCTTAGCGTATGTGATAAGTAATATTAAAGGGCAGAGTTCTTTGCTCAACCTTTAGTACTCAGGCAATCCACCTCTGCCACATAATATATACAACTTGCTTTACAGAAATCTACAACATGAAGAAGACCTTTACCTTTTTAGTCCTTGTTGGTTTGGCAACCGCATTACCGGCAGTGCCCGAGAAAGCTAATGCTATTGAAACGCGTTAGGTGAGCTAAAGCACTACAGGCAATACAATGTTACTTTGGTTTCAGAAGCTAATAAAGTATGGTATAGAATTGTGTAAGCTGAAATCTACCTTAATAAGCATGTGTAAAGCACTCGATGTAGATGCTGAGAAAGACCAATATAGCCAGCTGGCACCCAGCTTAGAACCTGTGGATCCTTTTCACAATGCTGTGCTGGTGGTAGATTTCGTTGCGTTGATGGCGGGCGCTTCGAAACCATTGTTTATACTTAAGAGATCTCATAAAACGGGCGTAGGCTATCGGACGCTGGATACATCTTCAAACGTGAGATTGCGGAGGGGCAGAGAGATTTACAAGGGATCGAAGAGGGATATGATCTGTTTCGTAATGATGTTCAAAATCCTCGAAAGATAGTCTCGGAGCATTGTAGACAATGAAACTCTGGACGAAAGACATCCTTGTCTGAGAACAGCAATACTCAGCAGTTAAGGTCCGTCAGTCGGCAAAGGGAAAGAATTCAGATTAGCAGACAAGAAATGACTTTGACAAATACCATCAAATGAACGCTAGAAGCATCCACCGCATTCAACGCGAAATCTACAATAGCAAGAGACCCGTCGAGACTATGACACGGCATTTCGGCACATTGGCTCGACTTCACAGGAGGCTGGGGCCTCGCAACCATCACGTGAATCGAAAGAGCTGGTCAGTAATTCTTGTATCGATGGAGCAGAGAGGCAAGGAGCCCTGCGTCACTCTGTATTGCTGTCAACCTTGGGACGTCACGGTTGCCAATCAATAGTCGAATCATCGTGACTGGTACCTGTAGCAACGTCTTTTGTGGAAAAGATTGTTTGCAAGGTCGCAAAGGGCCACGCCAGAGATGTCACGCAGTCTTTAGATGAAGGTTGATATCATGGCAGCCGGAGGTCAGATATGCTGAACACCACATTGCAGCCACAGATCAATGCATCGAATATAGTTGGACGAGGAAATAGCCTTTGAAGTTAGACACTTATCTGTCTTCGAAGCAGAGTCTTGTTTGTGAATTAGAACAACCAACTACAACAGATATACGCCACTTGCACCTATCGCTAACCCGCCACCTCAGCCAACGCCATGTTTGCATTCCATCTAATCTACCTTAGGCATCGAGATAAACTTTCACATCCACCTAAACCTAACAGCCCAGGGCAGTTCTGGTGATGTGTTAAATACCAGTTCGTCCAATTCATGGGAACCAAAACATGCTCCTTCACTTACCCATGGTTTTACAGCAATAAACAACAGCCTTGCCTTTCGTATGCGAAACGCGTATGCCAAAGCTGCCCATCACACTAAGCTGGCATAACCGCCTGAGTAGCCACCTGCTGGTCCAAAGGTGATGCCTGCGCCAAGTACCGTCCTCACAGCCATATCGTTGAACTGCCGCTCCGCTTGAATTCGATGCATTCGCACGGCTATATCCTCAGGCGACCCTGGCTCTAGCGTTCCAGACGGCGCTGAAGATTCCCTGGCCTGCACCACACTGGATACAGGAATATTGGGATCAAGCATCATAGCGGTCCTCGCCTCGTCGCCCACACGCTTGATCGCGAGTGTCTGCACTTCGTCGGCGCGTGATCGCAGAGCCTCAACCTCAGATTTATCCCTTTTGCTCAAGTCAGGATGATTGAGTACTCCAGGCTTGTACGTGTCTGCGCAGAGTGCTGGCATCAGCGTGGAAATCTCGTCGGGGTTCTGCATAATCTCGAGGAAGAAGAACTTGTACCAGCCAGCGCGGTTGAGCGCGGGCATGTATGTTGCGTACGACGAGGTAGCAGAGGGAGGTTCTGATATCTTGAGCTCTTCAGCATGCACCTGCTTATCAAATTTCCATATGGGTGCGAGGTGGGATTGTACAGGAACCATGACGTGTGGAATACCTTCCAGTCCAAATTGATGCGCGAGGGCCGTATACCCATTGTATGAGTAAAGTTCTACTATGTCAGTGCGGACTTCGGACAGCCTTAAAGATGACTTACTGCGCGCATCCTCGGGCAGATCAATCCAACTGGCCAAAATTTTGGGCGCTTCCAACAAACCAGAGTTTCGCGGCTCAAAATTTTGGTCCAGGGCATCAAACAGCAGATCAGCTAAGATGTAGAATTCTCGGGTTGGGGTTTCTGTGACTGGGTTTACGAAACTCCAAGGATCTGCAAGCGGCATACTGTTGGTACTGGCCTTTTGCGGGGGACTTGTAAAAACGTTGGATGGTGAAGCAGCCTGCGTTGAAAGACTATGCACCGGATACTGTGAGGATAGATTGGCTGCTTTCGTGTCAACAGGTGGATCCTCCAGTCTCAAGCTTCCCAAGTCTGCGGGTAATTCAGCGGTGAACTCGGTAGATGCAGCTGGAGACACAGAGCTTTGAGGGGCTGGCGTAGATGGTTGTGTATGTGTGAGATTGGTCGGTGGTAACTGTCCTTGTACATCTTTGTGCTGCAGTGGAGGGCTTATTGATGGAGGGATTGGATTCGCCACCTCAACTCCTGGATTGGTAGGTGACATGGGACGCCATTGTTGCTGCTGGCTTTGCTCTTGCTGGTACGGCGTGTTTGAGACAGGCGGATTTGGCGGCAGTTGTTGGTGTTGGTGTTGCAGCTCTTGTTGGGATGGCGTGTTTGGCGCCGGCGAGTATGAATGTTGTTGCTGACCAACATGTGGAGCATAGTCCTGTGCATACCCCCATTGCGGTTGTTGGCTTGGGGACGCTGTTGATACTGGTGGTGAGATTTTCGGATGCGGCGGCACTGGTGGCGCAGGAGGATATCCCGACTGTGGCTGCAACCCAGTGTGGCCTCCTGCTATGAAGCCAGTTTCTTGGCTGTGATATGCATTCTGCTGCCCATGCGGAAAGTATTGCTGGGATTGTGTAGTGTTTGTCTGCCCGAGCTGGCCCTGCTGCCCTTGCCCATATTCAGATGTGTTGTAACCTGGCGCGCTTGGCGGCTGTTGCACAGCAGGCGTCTGCACTGGTGGTGGTGGGGGAGGGCTATGATGTGGGTAGTAATTGTTCTGGCTTGGCGGAGTACCGGTCGAGGCCCCATAGTAATAGTTTGGCTGGTATGGTGAAGGCTGTACAGGAGTGTAAGAGGTTGTTGGCGGAGTTGGCTGTTGCTGTTGAGGCTGCTGCCACTGCTGTTGTTGCGCCTGGGGACTGTACGTCTGAGCCTGCGGCTGTTGGTAGCCATGGCCTTGGCCTGGCGGGTTCTGGTGGCTCTGGTAGTTCTGGTAACTCTGCAGATGTTGAGGAGGGCCAGGAGCGGGTTTGTTTCCAAGCTTCGAGCTCAGTGTCTGTCCCAGCTTACCCACCATCGGCTTTCCAGTGGAGACAGCCTGGCTCATCATCTGCCCAAAAATGCCGCCAGCCTTGGACGTGTGGCCTGACTGTCCATATTGCTGCTGCTGGGTGTAGTTCTGTGGAACGCTCTGGTAACTGCCAGGCTGTGTGTTTGAGCCGTAATTCGACATTGTGCTCCACTCAGTTGGTCTGCTCACTGTGACAGGAGACGTGCGACTGTTGTAGTATGACCCCTCCATGAGCAACCTCGGCCAGGCAGCGCTTCAGCCGCATTTGGTTGGACACGGCGCTTGGCACAGTGGCTTATTGAGGCTTGAGTACTACCGTGTCTGTGCGCATGATGCGCTGGACCGCCTGAACGAGTACTTATAAAAATGAGGCTATAGGATCATGGAATCGTCCATTTTTTTTGCGTGAGCGAGGTCGAAGGAAGGCTCTCTGAAGTATGTATGCCTTGGGTACTGTTGCAGCCTTTGCAAGGCCACGGAAGTAACGATTTCAGCCTGATTTCTAAAGGTTCTAGGGTCATGCCAGGGGTTTGAGCCCAGGCCGCCGTATTTAAGTGTTGGTGTAGATGCCTTCAGCGCCCACTCTAGCACCTACAGCCTACGTGATATGTCTTAGCAAGGGAACATCCTTTTCCCTACATGACCTTGTACTCCAAGTCACCCCTCACACATAGATAGCCAATACTACTTTCACACACCTTCTACACCGACAATAAAACTAATAGAGCGTATTAATAGTAGTAACGGAACTTTTCATACGCGGTACTAAATGTGCAAACGTGTCGGCGTAGGGTTGTATCTCGCAACTATATATATGAGTAAAGTGTGATTGCTGGGTGATTCTACATTAATCATTAATACAAATCGTTACTTGTATATAGACATGCGGACACGGAAGCGGGACCTGCCTGTTCCCGACTTCCCATTGTAGCTGGGTTCATGCAGCCCACGAAAACTACTGCGAAAGAGTTTCCCAACGGTGCTTATATGATTGAATAGAAAGTGTCGTCGGTGAGAGCTCTGCTTTCAAACACAATCCAGATACGCAGTCAGTCCAGTCACCGCATTAACTACCAACCCCTGGTAAAGCTCTAACCCAGAACAGGCTTGAACGGGTCAGAAATGGGTACGGAGCAATAGAAAAGGCCTTTAACCCTGTGGTTGTCAGCCCTAGACCTTGTGATTGTCAGCGTCATCTACGTATCTGCACACAAGTATCCACAAATCAGTCGGCCGGTGTAATCTCTGGTATCCGAGAGCGGCCGAAATAACACCCGTTTTACCAAATTCTGGTAGCTACAATATTGCCAAAGGTCACTGCGTAGGATGGGTTCGACGGAGCTAGTTACCCCAATGCCATGGGTGTACCGGACACATCTAGCAACGACCGATTTAGCAAGACTGAAGCGGTGAGATGATTTTCAAATAGTACACTTCTGCCCAATTTTGGTTCAGGCTGTCATCGAAACAATCAAAACATTTGCGAAGACAATGCGGGCTATTTTTTGTCTTCTTCTTTCCCTGGCGTCTGCTAGCCTCGCCATTCGCGCTAGGGACCCTCTATCTATGACTAGTCGACATTCCGGAAAGCCAGAATCACAAGGACAAATACAAATCGCAAGAAGGAAGGCACCCCCAGGCACTGAAGATAATCCGGCTATCGAGTACTTCGAGCAGCCGATTGATCACCATAACCCCAGCCTTGGAACGTTCAAAATGCGCTATTCTTGGAGCAACGAGTTCTGGAAGGGCCCCGGCTCGCCCATTGTACTTTGGCTACCTGGAGAGACCGATGCGGCTCCTTTCGATGGGTGGTATGGAAACTACAGTTCGACAGAATTTTACTTCAGCCAAGAACAGTTAGCCGGTAATCTGGGAGCAGCATACGTAGTACTCGAAAATCGATATTTTGGAGAGTCCTCGCCATACTTGGAACTAACTACTGCGAACCTAAAGTATCTCACGTTTGATCAAGTCATGCGCGATATTGTCAACTTTGCTAAGAATGTTAAGCTACCATTCGCTGCCAATAGCACTGCGTCTGATGTGCCATGGGTACTCACTGGTGGCTCATACAGTGGTATCATCGCCGTTGATATTGCGACAAAGCTACCTGGCACTTTCTGGGCGTATTGGTCAACGGGTGCTGCGGTACAGCCAGAGCTAGACTTCTGGAGACAAAGCGATAGTTTTCTGAAAGCAGGACCGAAGAACTGCACAAAAGATGTGGCACAGGTGATCGATTATATCGACAGTGTGCTGTTGAATGGTTCCCAAAAGGAAATTGACACACTCAAAGCCAATTTTGGTCTTCAGAACCTGACCCACAACGACGATTTTGTTAACATGCTTAGTGGGGACCCTGAACTTTGGTTCAACGTGCAGTTCGATATCCTCGCCGCCCTGGATATAATGAATATTTATCAATGGTGTGATACTATTGAGGGTGTCTGGAACCCGGTGGCTCGGAATTACACACATTCCAAGCCTCCTGGTATCGAAGGCGTGGGCGTTGAGAAAGCACTAAAGAATTGGGGTAATTGGGTCAAGAATTACAAGCTACCTGGACTGTGCAAGGGCAGCTTCGACAAATACTATCCTGGACTGTATAGCGAAAACAGTACCTACTGCGAGGACTCGTACGACCCCAACAACCCGTTCTATACAGACATCAGCGTTGGAAATCCTTGGAACCGACAATATCTCTGGCTTGAATGCAACGAGGCGATTGGCGGCTGGACCGCAGGTGCACCTAAAGGCACCCCATCCCTCATCAGCCGCTTACTCAATTCCAAGTATGGATACCACGTGTGCGAAATGTTGTTTCCTAAAGGGCCTAATGGGGAGACATACGGCTTGCGCACTGTGGACCAGTTCAATGAGTATTGGGGTGGTTGGAATATTGGAAACACGACTCGATTGTTAGTTGTCAATGGAGAGTACGACTATTGGAGACCGACTACGTTTGCATCGGAAGTCCGTCCCGGGGGTCCCCTCAAGAGTACAGCGCAGCTTCCCACCTATCTTATACCGGGTGGTTATCATTGCAGTGATTCTCTTTATTATCGGACTAGTCGCCTTAACGAACCTGCGCGGATCGTGATTCATGAAATTCTTGCACAACTAGAAGCTTGGGTGAAGGAGTGGCCAGGAAAGAAGGGTTCTTCTAGTAGCTAGTGTTGGTAGGCAATCAAGCCACCAGCCCAGAAACTAATATCCAATGTTCTTTACTTTGTTTTCTTCTACGCAGCGACTGAGCATTATTTAGTGCTTCTTCATTATCTCCATAGACCAAGCAGCTTAGTCTACACAGAAGCCTTCATTTTATAACAAGCTAGACGTGGGTTGACAGGCACGTGAATCTACTACTACTACTACTACTATCCACGGGCCGCGCACAACTAAATTCCTCGGAGCGAAGCTCTACCGCTTGCCCACTCCTCGCCTCCAACACACTCTGGCTTGTCCCGCGCCCCTTCCGCCTAGCCAATTGTTGGTTTCCTGTGCAGCTTTCATAAAGTATGCAACCTCCTCTACACCGCGTTGCGAAGGGTCGGAGCCAGCCAGCGTGCAATCCTTGCCGCCGGCGGAAGTCGCGCTGCAAATATGAATCAGCGGAGCACGCCTGCCTCATGTGCAAGGCACACCAGACACAGTGCGTCCGAACACTACGGAATGGTTCAGTACAGGGCACACGGAGAGACGAACAGATTGAGCAGAGTTCGTGTCACCCTCCCCAGTCGCCATCTCAGCCTTCGATGCGAACACGTGATCTCGGGCCGTCGGCCGTCGATGCCAACTTGGCCGCTATTTCAACGTCTCCTAGTCTGTACCTCGGTGCGGCGCCGGAGGTAGCGTTCGACGCCGATAATGAAGACAACCCACATATTGCAGCCCCAGCCACCGCCGCGGACAGTCATTTCCTTCAGGGCTATCTGTCTAGCATCCATGCGGCACCAGGAGAGCGGGCTATCCGACCTGCGTTGCCTGGTACTGCATCGGCGCCTGTCATCTTCATGCGCGTAAAGAAGAGGCCTGTGGGCCTGACCATAGACCCGAACCCCTCTTCGGCCAAGCTGCAGATGATTGTTAAGCTTTTGGAACCCCACCAAGACGCATTGCTCATGGTCTATCGCACCAAAGGAAACGCTTGTTTCCCAATACTTCCTGAAGACTTCTTCGCCCAGTATAGCACACGCTCTCGCATTTCGCCGGCTGTACTTGCTTGTGTATATGCTCACGCCATGTGCTATTGGTCTTCGGACGAGCAACTGAAGACATGCCGTCGCCCAGATGGCCGTTTCATCTGGAATTTGGCATTGGATGCCCTCTACTCCGAACTACACGTTTCGCCTGGCATGTCGTCAATCATTGCAATATTGCTAAATATTGGAGGTCGTCCAACCACCACCATGGTAGGCAACGGAATACTCTTGGGTTCTGCCATCTCCCTGGCCAAATGCCTCGGTTTGCATAGGAATCCTGCGCCCTGGAACATAACAGAGCAGGAAAAGACTTTTCGTATCAATGTATGGTACTGCCTTGTCATTCACGATCGATGGACAAGTCTTACACATGGGACACCACCACACATTCGCCAAACCCATCATGACGTCCCCCTTCCTAAGAGGGCATCTCCCGACGAGCCGGGCAGAGTCTTCGAGGTATTGGCTAGCCTTAGTAACGTCCTCGGTGATTATCTAGAAGGACTGTATGCCATTAGTGAAGGGGCAAATATCGCCGCATTGGCGCGTAACCTCTTGCTTGATCTAAACACGTGGACTGATATTTTGCCCGGGGATATCAGGCGAATCCTTGTTAGAGGCTCCGACTTGACTATACCTGGTGCGGCCAATCTCAGACTGTGTTACTTGGCGCTGAAGTTCTTCAATCTTCGTCTTGACCTGAGTGTAGAGGAAGCAGATATTCCACTGGGCCAGGCATCTAGCGAGCGACTGTTAGAAGCACGTCGATCAGCAGAAGATATCGTGTTGTTTGTGCAAGAGCTGTCCGTTAAGCAACTAGAGGACTTTTGGCTACCTACAGCTGCATTTGTATTGACATCTACAACCGCGTTCCTTCTGCGCCTAGCTGTGCAGGTGGACTTTCCTGTTTCGGAATCACCCACACAGAGTCTTTCGCTCTCTCTCGCACACGACCTGGTACACTGTTTACGCTCGCATAAGGAACTGCACGGATGGGAACTAGGCGACATTTGCCTGACTCAGTATGCGGATGTTGTTGATAGATTGTGGAACCAGCACGTTCCTACGGAGCTGGATCTGACCTTGCTTGACTCTGCGCAGTTCATCTCTGATCCAGTTTTCTTCCATTCTATCGTTGGCGATCAGTGGGATCCGTTAGTTTGGGGTGAGGAGCTTCGTGGAGAATAGATGGAAATCAATACACAGTGAAATGGCATGCTAAAGGAAACCAAAGCAAACCGTTGTGCCTACTCTGGTAGCTTCAGTTTATAACCTAAGAAAGCAAGCATGCCGCTGATACCATGCCCGGATATTGTTCAAGCGATGCCGCCCCAACAATTTCCAGCACAACAGCCAGTTCTAGGGCTTACCAAAAACATGGTGACCCGAGCTTCGAGTAATAGGTAATCAGGTTTGAATCAAAAAAGACTTATGGTAGGAAGCAAAGGCTCAAATGCCCAAAATGTAAGATGTGATTCGGCACTAGCGGCTACTTAGGTAATTATCAAGGCAAATACGGCGACGCGGAAAGAGGAGTAATATGAAGTCCATTGATCAATATTGTGATTGTTTCCTGCGCGGAATCTTGCCATTTTGCGAGCTGTCAGTGCTTCGGTCAGGGTGCTTGGAGACAACTTGAGACTATGAACGTTGGCAACCGACGTTTAGATTATCCTTGTTTGCCCCGGATTTTTAGAATAGAAAGTGGGCAAAGTGGCTTCGCTTGCATTGGTATTCGTGTGTTGATCCTATGATAGGAGAAATACATTCCCGCGGCGTACCTCCCGCGCGTGTGGGGCCGCGGAATCGACAATCCCACCGCAAGCCAATCATGAGATACTTGCCATCGACACCTACATGTTAGTATGGTATCATTCGTATATGGCGATACATATATAAAGCTGATGTATCCGGTATGAAACGTCTAAATGAAAGATAGAAGAATATTGTTTTCTTATTCATTGAAGTCCCTGTATAGGTTCTCTTCTCGCATCACACGAGCTACGCACTAAATTCATCGCTCACAGAGTCCCTCTTTATTCGCTTACTCAGTGAATCCTCCAAACCGATCAACCACGTTACCAAAATGGGTAGCCAGTTGGTTAACAGCGAACAAACAAAGTTCTGGGAAGATGTCAACAAGTACCTCATGTACACTGGGGTTCCGTTCTCCCCAGCCATTATCACCAAGGCCCAGGGTGTACGGCTGCACGATTCCAACGGCAGGCCCATTCTTGATTTCACATCCGGTCAAATGAGCTCTCTCCTGGGACACTCCCACCCGGAGGTCGTAGAGGTGGTGCGGAAGTATGCCGGCGATTTAGATCACTTGCTGAGCAACATGGTTACCGCACCCGTTGTTGAACTGGCTCGCCGGTTGTCCACCTTCTTGCCACCCCAGCTTTGCAAGACATTCCTCCTCAACACAGGTTCTGAAACCACTGAGGCTGCTCTCAAAATAGCAAAGTGCGCCACAGGAAAGTTTGAGGTCATTGCTTTCTCCGCCAGCTATCACGGTCTAACACAAGGCTCGGGATCAGCTACTTACTCTGCTGGGCGTAAAAATGGTGGACCTACAATGCCTGGCCAGCTCGCCTTCCCTGCTCCCTACCCATACCGCTCTGTGTTTCGTAAGGCCGATGGGTCTTATGATTGGGAAACGGAGCTTGAATACGGATGGTCCATGATTGATCGGCAGAGCGTGGGTTCTCTTGCTGCCTTTATCATGGAACCAATCCTCTCTACTGGAGGGATTCTGGTACCCCCTAAAGGATATTTGAAGCGTATGGAGGAAGAGTGCAGGAAGCGTGGTATGCTCATCATTATGGATGAAGCACAAACCGGTGTGGGTCGTACTGGTCAGATGTTTGCCTTTGAAGAAGACAACATCGTCCCTGATATTCTTTGTCTTTCCAAGACTCTTGGCTGCGGCCTCCCACTTGCTTCTGTCACCACTACGGCCGAGATCGAAGAGCATTGTCGCAACTCAGGTTTTCTGTGGTTAACTACCCACTTGAATGACCCCCTTACCGCAGCAGTCGGCTGCAAGGTTCTCGAGATTGTGGAACGTGATAACATACCTCGGAAAGCTGCTGAACGTGGAGAGCAACTTCGACATGGACTTCTTAGGCTGCAGAAGAAGTTTTGGTGTGTCGGCGATGTTCGTGGACGCGGCCTCTTCCAGGCAATCGAGATCATATCTAATCCGGAGACCAAAGCGCCCGGGCCTGAGCTTGGCCAAGCCATCTCAGATCGTGCTTTGCAGCTCGGCCTCTCATGTAACGTGGTAAACCTGCCGGGTATGGGAGGTGTTTTTCGGCTCGCTCCCCCTGTTACCGTGACTGAGGCGGAAATCGACGAAGGTTTAGGATTGTTAGAAGACGCTTTTGAACAGATTCTCAGTGAGAGAGGTCACACAGCTGCCAAATAGGACAGTATAGCCCATTCTCTATCCATCTTCAATAAGTCGTTGAATTCATGAATAGGCTTGTGTCGAGAACATTCGAATAACGGTCAGTGAGGAGTGAGGTGAGATTCGGAATAGCATGAATATACAGCAGCCCTCTTGAAATGTATCAAGTAGTCAACAATTGCTGTATATGTTTGTTAGGTAATTTTGGCTCTCATAATTTAAGCGTGAATGGGTTTTATGGAATCTTTCAAGCTCTCTAGTGCCGCATTCTCCATTGTTAGTCAAAGCTTCTTGTTGTATCTTATCTTGCACTTTGCTTGGAACACAAGTATACTCTCACAATAAACTATGGATATCGAAAAGAGATACATATATACTTAATTAGCTAATGTTCAACCATTACCAGTCTCTGACCTGAAATATACCGCAAGGTTTCTATAAGATGTTCATAGGCAAAGACTGTCTTATATTTTCTCAAACCATGCTTAATTCGAAGATCACACTCCTATCCTCTCCGACCCACGTTTTACGCCTTCGCAACTGACCCCCTGCAGACTTGATCAAATCGTCCCATTGTGCTTCGCTCCGTGATAACCTGTTCATATTTGCCAGAAGATGCAAATCTAGCATGTCAAACAGTCGCGGACGGCCTTGCCCAAACACATCTGGATCCAAATAATCATGTATCAGAATTCTTGATGCATTTGTACCCATAGCAATCATTATACTTTGCAAAATTCGAACGCAGTCCCTATTTTACGGTTAGCATACAGGCTGAGACGAAGAACAACACTATACCTGTCACTGTTGTCCATCATAACATGGCTCAAAAGATAAATAGCAGCAGATTTCCGACATTGTGGAGAGAAGTAATCATGCACTTCCCACGAAACACGGCCAGTAACATCTTCTGGAAGCTTCACCTTCTCGTATGAAGTCCTTACGACGCTTTCATGCTCTTGAATTATACAGTTCAGGTGTGGGAAGAGAGATGCCAAGCGGATAGCATGGTGGCCATTTCCTCCGCCAATGTCAACAAGGACAGACCCAATTGGCAGGTTGCCTAGTTGGAATATCGATTTCATGGGTTCGTCTAAACATCCTTTGTACCGACCTTCCATAGCTTGTGAGAATCTTTCAAAGCGTGGAATATCCATGGTATGATAATACTCATAAAAGGGAAGTGAAGCTTCATGTCGCAGTTAGCAAGAGTAGTGAGAAACTGTAAGAAACTTACTTTGGAAAGCCATGCAAAACGCAGATTCTCTGCTATCGTCTGAAACGCGAAAATTATCCTTTGAGAGGCTACGTGCTAGATGGGCGCCTACGAGAAGACCATCGTCGACACTTTGTGTTCCATCAATCATGTAACTTCTTTCCATCTGATAGATAGACTTACATGTAATGTAACAGACTGCAAAAATCTCTTTCAAGTAAAAGCATTGAGCGCGGTGTGTGACGATAAGAACCAGCAGTGTTCTCAGCAAATATTGAGCGATGTATGCAGTGTCTCATTGCTCGTTCTACGTAAGCTTGTTAGCATAATTAACTGATTACTGCATATCTCTTCTCATACTAATTAATCCAGGCGATGCTCCTGTGAGTTCAGAGAGCCGTCCCAGTGTTGTTCCTGTCCCTCGTTGTTCTATGAATGAAGGTATTTTCAACTCAAGAACAAGAGACAAAGCTACACTATCAGTGTAAGACCATGCAGCCTCTGTCATCCATTGCCGCGGGCTTGTCACGATAGATTGAAATCTTTCACCTGCTCTTCTAACTATCTGAGTCTGTTCCTCCAAACTCCGCATTTGTTGCGAAGAAAACTCCTTCTGATGGTAGCGCTGCACCATATCTACGTATTTGGTTGCCTCTTCATTGAACAAAGCAAGTTCAGAGGCCAGTTCGTGCTGATCGGGAACGTAGAATTGGCCTGTCATGTTTTTGAAATCTGTCGTTGAGTTGGAAGATGAAACTGATAGACTTTTGATGTAGGAGGTCGGTATTCTGTTCTGAATGTACCGAAGATGAAAGAGTAGCTGAAATGACGAGATCCTGTTCGTCTCTTGAAGAGATAACGGGGATTTTAGTTCTAGCCACGGAATCACTCAGTAGGTTAGACGCGAATGGGATACCTCTAGGTGCTTACCGATCGCAACCTTCCTATATGCACAATTTAATCACTATTGCATGGGGCTTACCGATCAATTTCAACTAAAGATCTAGGGCGAAACAGAACCAAGACACCCTCCATATTATATTACTCCAAATCATACTCATGATAGTCCCATGCGCAAATCAAGTACACCAGTAAGCTCAATGCAATGGTGGATATTCATGGACTGAGCATCATTCCAATGCATTGATGCGATGCCCAAAGTTGTGCTTAATTATAGCACTAGAAGTATACTAAAATCGATTTTGTTGTGACTGTTTTAACTACAATAACTTAGGAACTAGATATAAACGCATCAAATAAGAGTTTCCTTGCTAATAATCTGCTGTGTTCAGTAGCACAGCTGTTGTATACTATGGGAATCAACATTGATAACCAATCCCGCAATCGAAGATTGTAATTGTTGCGTGTGACACATGAAGAAAGGATTGATCTATCAGATCGGGGGTCTAACTATCACATGCACCATGTATGACGTATTCCCGGTGTGCAATAGATCATACAGGATCGTTTTACATAAGCGTCGCGACTATGCAGAGCTTCGAGCCTATGAAATCAGGGTAGAGTTCATCACCAGATGATAACCTTATCTACACTAACATCTCTGAAGGGGTTAGCTTACCGAGGCACAATAGTCATGTGCTCCAGTGCGAATGACAAAGCATGTTTGAACTCTTCGCTAGCTGAGCTGCAGTCACTATTCTTCTTTGGGAATAGCCGTGAATGATTGGATATATGAATCAAATACAAGAAGCTCACCTTTTTCTACGATTGTCACATATAGGTTCGCACTCTTTGTCCAGCTTTGCATTATTTGCATCATCAGATACTATGTGTCCTGAATCTTCACATGCATCTTGGTACAGGGATGAACCGGAAACGATCAAACCCGCCATAAGAGAAGTCTTCGAGAAACACAGCAAAATCCAACCCGAGCTCGTTGCAGAGCACATTAAACAAGTGGTATGTGGATCGTGAGTCCAAGCTATGTTCGAGACTGATGGTAGTGTAGAGAGATAAAGCGTACGAGATTGTAAGCAGCATAAACATGATATAAAAAAGATCCGGCCCTTACCCGACGTTCAGTTCCGCTATCCATGCATCGGGGGATATTACTTCCTAGACTTGAAGGCACGAGAAGCACCATGCTATCCCGAGGTCAAGAAACGCGTCCTGAACGGAGAGAAGCTCCTTGATGTCGGCTGTTGCTTTGGACAGGAAATCCGCAGAATGGTATGTTTTTCTTACATGTGTTATAGCTACTTCCATGATTTGACCTCTCTAATATGAACACAGGTTACTGATGGTATGCCTGCAGAGAATTTGTATGGATGCGATCTAAGAGCGGAGTTTGTAAATATGGGATATGAATTGTTTCTTGACAAAGAATATCTGGCATCAGAGTTCATCGTTGCAAATATTTTTGAGACCCCCTCTAAGCTGGATCAGCTAGATGGACAAATCAGTATAGTCCATGCTCAGTTCTTCTTTCATCTCTTTACATGGGATGACCAGTTGCGGCTTGCCAACCGACTAGTTAGGTTGTCTAGACCAAGCTGTGACTATCTGATCTTCGGGGGACATATGGGAACGAACCAGGAGACTGAAGCGTGCCATCCGGACACTGGGAAATTCTTCATACATAGCGATGAAAGCTGGCAGCGACTGTGGGACCAGGTTGGAAGAGAAACAAAGACCTCGTGGGCGGTGGAGACAAAGCGACAACCGGCAGACCCGAACCTATTCAGGGTATGTGGACCAGAGGCGTATTTCATGACGTTTGTGGTGCGTAGAGTACAGATGTCCTGCGAATAGGTTGCACATAGCAACGATGAATAGTGCAAATCTCATTCTGTGCCCTCCTAGCTTTACGAGATTATGATCGGTAATGACCATGATTGCTCTGAATATTAGTCAGGTATGAAACATTACCACGATTGCAGGTATCAAAGTCAAGTCTATTCCCTTCAACCCAATTTAATCGCTACTAACTATTGACACCCACCACATCTCATACCCTAATTACTTGCCGCCAAATTGATCTGCTGACTTTCCTCAACCGGCCCCGACACTCCATCCTACCTCCTCCTGACAACGAAACTATGCCCCTCACATCACGGACCCCAAACCCCCTCTCCTGCTCACCTCATCCAAGCAACTTCTAACACACCTTCTCAAAAATATTCATCTTATGCGATCCTCCGCAATTCAGGGTACCTCCGCCACACTTCATATTGCACTTATTCTCCGCCACGTTTTTCGTCGCAATCTTGAACGAGTCGCCACAGAAGCATTCGATCGAGTACTGTACACCGTAGTATTTGCGGCCCTTGCAGAATGCCGCGCACATATCGCGCGTCATGTTGTTGTCTTTTTTTGTAGCCGTCGCGTAGGATGCGGTAGTCGTTGTCGGTGTAGCAACCGATGTATTTCCAGGGTGGGTTGCGCAGGGTGTTGAGCTCATCGGTTAGCTGCTTCTCTTTCTTGAGAAGCTCTTGCTCGCGGACCAGGTGCTCTTGTTTGATCTTGTTGAGTTCGGCGGCGGCGTTTTGCTGGGCTTCGGTGAGTTGGGCACTTAGTTGCTGCTCACGCAAAAGACAATCGGCTTTGGCTTTTTGGCAGACTTCGTCGGATGGGCAGGTCGAAGGGTTGAGCGAGAGCGGCTGGTTGAAAGTAATGCCGTTGCTGCAAGTACAGGCGCATGTAGGTCTCTCCGACGGATGGACACAGTCGGGGGTGGGTTTGACACCTGATCGACAATGTTAGTATCGACGTGTTTCCAAAAGAAGCCGTGAAGCTCCTCACCGTTCTCACATTTGTACGAGTTGCCGGATACATCGAACGAGTCAAGTACTTGCTGGGCAGAGCCTGATGCTTGGAAGCCTTGGGAGTAGACGCTGGTGCACAGCGTAGAGGCGAATAGGATCCACGAAGGTCTTATTTTTGGGTCGGTAGTAGATGATGGAAGATGATATTGGAAGGTGATGGTGAATGGATTATTATTGTAAGATGGGTAACTGAAAAGGCTTCCGGAAGCACGACTTTATATTACTTTCTAAGCCTGCACATGTCTCTTCAGTAAGCAAAGTCGAGACTTGGTCCAAAATACGTCAGGATATTGATATATTTCTTATTTATCTAGGTGCAGAAATGCACAGTGAATGCGCAATGTATGTAAGTGTGCTATTCTGAATGAGCTAGCAGAGATCTACCACCAAGTGACCATGCACAGTAGGAAAATTGAAGACTTTCTGGTACCATGAGCCGTTGCCAAGGTCCGTGCTATGATCGTCGTTCATCGCGATGCTTTATTTCCGAAGACTTGGCCATGCTTCATACTGGATTTCGACAACGGGCAGTCTTTCTTTGTTTATTCTTCAACTGCACAACGTAATGCATGACGGCTTCCTGAGAGTGATACACTATCGTGACTAGTGAGCATGTAGGCTAATGTACATCATTGCCAGCAAAAGTATGTAAAAGCAGCCTCCTACAACCAACATGCGACTTAATCCAACGCGGCGTTTGTTACTTGGGAAATATTGTGCGGCTCATGGCATCTAAAAGGCATTGCTGAATGCACAGAACAACTGTGATTGATTCACCTATACGTAATCTTGTCCGGAAAATCCGCATTGGGTATCGTCGTCCTCTGTGTATCCACCGCATCTGCCTCAAAGGTCTGATGTGTCTGCCCAGACGGCATGGGCTGTGGCTTCTTGTAATGTTCTCTAGTCTCCTGAAGAAAGCCAGTATTCAAATCTTCTGATGCGTCGGCTCCACTGTCCTGTCTTTGGACCGCCGTCATCGAACTTCGCTTCTTATGTTCGACCCTGTCGATGATCTTGCGGCACACATCGCGGTGCGCAAGCTGCATTTTGCCCTTGACAAATGGCATGAGATACCACGCACATGTAACCTCTACGTCTTCAACAAGGACCCACTTGGCGTCCCCGACACCCATACCTTCGCCCTCGACCTCGCTCCCCGCCTCGCCATTCTCGACCACCCGGAACTCAGCACGCACAGTCACACCGGCAGCGGCATCCGCCCTCGTCTTGAGTCCCTGTCGTGTGTCCTGAAAACAACTTGGGAAGGTAATGTATTTTTTGCCTAGCTCACCGATGCCAGGGAACCATGTTATACATTCTGTGACGTTGTAGGTGGAGACGGGGTACTGGTCTGGTGGGTACCAGTAAGTGTCTTTGAGGGTCGAGGGCGAGGTCGAGGGCGCTTTTGTGTGGCCGCAGGTGAGCGCTTGCAGTGTGAGGGCGGTCTCGTGATCGTGGAGCGTAGCAATGACTTCGGCTGGGTGCATGTGAGGAGGAATTTGGTGGGCAACGTGTAAGTGGTGTTTTGAGCCCATGGTTGCGGTGCAGAGGAGGAGACGTCGAGACGGAGTATAGATGGGGGGTAGAAGGTATGTGGTTTTATGGGGGCTGTGTCGCGCCTGCGCGCGTGGTCGTATGTGCGTATATGCGTATAGAAGCGCTGAGCCGGACTTGGGGTTAGGGTGCTGACGATTAGCGACTACGATTAAGTACTGTATGTGCGTATGTTTGCGAGTGAATGGGTTGCGAAGGAAGACAGGTTTGCAAGAGTGTACAAGTGCAAAGAAAAAAAAAGAAGTAATTATGCCTCCAGCAGGGCTAGGGAGCCAAGCTGAGGCACATGGCGTTGCTGACTGAGGAGCTTCTGCGATTACGAGTGAGGCTGAGACAAGGAGACATGGGTCCAACCTGCGACACGTAGTGGTTGGGCAGAAAACGGCATCGTGTCACGCTTAACCACGGAGAGAAAGGCGCAAAATAGTAGCACAAGCGGGGTACAGCAGCCATTGCATAGCACATGCATATTATTCCTTTGTACTACTCCTTGACGGTGTTTGCAAGAGAGACGTTATCATACCACAACAAGACCCGTCCACGCCTTAGAGGGTGTACTTGAACCCCGCCTGTCCTTCCCTCTCTGCCAGAGGCTCCCCATTTGCCATTTGCTTCTCAACCACTGCATTTTGCTTCCGGAAATATAGTGTAAAGCATATTAGGACACCCAGGATGTAAAATTGCAAAGCAGCAGTAACCCAGAGTCCCGTGAGATACCTGGGCGCTTCCTTTTGCGTGAAGACGGTCGACGCAATGATGCCACCAATGGCTCCAAATCCAATCTGCAGCGCGCTGCCAACCGATCTCTTACTCTGGCCGCGAATGTTGTTGCTTTGGTAGGCAAGGATAGCAGGTACATTACCCTGGCATCCGCAAACGCCAAGGAATGTGCCAAAATATCTTGCCCCGTTGTTTTCGGCGTAAGCAACAATCATAAGCCCGACGATAGTAATGATAGATTGCGCTGCGATGACCGGAGCTCGAACCCGGTACTTATCACCCAGCCATGCAAAGGCAAAGGCTCCGAACATGGCAACGAGACTGGGTGGGGCGGCGAGGGCGTTGGCTTGTCCTGCACTGTAACCCATGCCGAGCAGGATAACAGGGAGGAAGTAGCTGAAAGCGTATGCAGGCATCGTAGTGCTCATGAAGAGCGTCGCGTATCCCCACAACTTGACATCTCTGATATGCAGCCCGAATTTTGCCCAGGTCAGTGGGTCATCAACAGAGTCGCCGCGGTCGTCTTCAATGCGTTGCATGATCACAGCTGCTTCGGTAGAAGTAAGGAATCCCTTCTTCTCGGCCTTGTCGGGGAAATCCAGGATGATGAACCAGGCGGCGACGGCGACAACGACTGTAATAATTCCCTCAATTATGAAGATCCATTGCCAGCTATGCTACATGTCAGTATACTTATTCCCAAGTAGCAGTTGGGGGTTGTGGCTGTCATCTGCTTACCCTCGGACTCCTGAAAGGCCTTCCATCTGCATCAGGCCATAGGCCAGAATACTTGCCAGGCCACCGACACCAACTGAGAAGAGGTAGAACAAACCCAGCCTAGAAAATAGGTAAGCTCTTTGTCCATTGTTGTGATTGCCAAAGCGCTTGCTTTACCTTTTCTGTGTCTCATAGCGGCGGTACCAACACGTAATGAGATAAACGCAACCGGGGAAGAAGCTAGAATATTTTGTCATTAGCTAAAGGTTTTAAGGCTGAGAGGTTGAAGGCCAGGCTACTTACCCTGCCTCAAAGGCTCCTAGCAGCACACGGCATATCGTAAGTGAGATCCAGCTCTTCACAAAGGCCTGGCCAATCATCACAGCGCCCCAAGACACTGCGATGAAAGAGAGCCAATTTGCACTTCCCACTTTGCGCAGCACAATGTTGGAAGGTAGTTCGAGGAGGAAGTATGTAGGGAAGAACATGACGAGCACAATTGTATATCGGTCCCCGATATCGAGACGAAGGTCCCGTCCCATGCCTGCGACACGGGCATTGGAAATCTAAAAGTTCTGTTAGCAATGTTCCATAAGAGGATTGCCTGACGAGTCCCTCTACTTACATTGGTACGATCGATCAGCGCAATGGAGTACAGAGCCCCTAATATGGGTAGGAGCCTCCAGTCCACCTTGCGGACCAGCTTCTTCTCCTCAATCTCGTCAAAAATGTAGTCGCCGCTATTGCTGCCGGCTGCAGGTGGGGTCAAGCTCTCCTTGAGGACTGCATCGACCTTTTCTTCTGTCTCGTTACTCATGGTGTATAGAGTGGTTCGTCAGACTGAATCGAGGACCAGAGGGTGAGATCAACCACGAAGATCTGCAAGGGGGAAGTTCTGGGGCATGCACTCCCCTACATTTATACTACCATCAAGATGGTTCAAGCCGAGGTGATTTTCAGCTCTTGGCCAGAGCAATACTCCGTGAAGCTTTTTTGATCCAATGAAAACAGTCACTAGCTCCCGGGTCATCATCATGTACGATAGACACGTGGATTGGAATGGCCAATTCGGTCCTGTAAGCCAATACCAAGACGTGCAAAGACATAGAGAATGGCGGGGAAAGCCTGGGTGAAGGAGATTTGCCCAAGAATGGTAGTTAGTCCTAAAGTCACTAGCCGCCACCGCGCTCAGTACCGCCAGTCTGGTGCTGAGATGCAAGTTATGCCGAGCAAGCATGGCCCGCCGAGACGAACAAACTCCCAGGAGGATATGAGATGGACGAAGGGCGGACCAATCCCATCACAGCAACTAAGCTTGATGTGCCCAGCGTTCTAGGCATGCCACGGCAGGCTTGCCAGATTGCGGGGTTGTTCTTGGGATATCCTGGGGTGAAAGTAATGCGTCAGATTTCCAAGCGCCAGATCGGGGTAAGTAGTATGAAGACACGGTTGGTGTAGCTATGGTCCGACATGAAATTGCTCGAGGCCAGTGCGGTTGTGGAAATCCAGCCGTGCTTACCTACCAGATTCGTTGACCGAGAGAGTTTATGTCTCATTACGATGAACTGCACACTATGGCCAACAGGGTATGCGACATAGCTGCTATGCAACTCCATCACGATGCTGACACGGAGTGTAGTGTACTTTGCGAAATATTTGCGTAACGGGAATGGGTGAAGTCGTGGAGGCGGAGCATAACTAGCGCCTCGGCATGGAAGCATCGGATGTGAAAATCTCGGGCCTATTGCATGGCATGCCCCATCATTCGAAGTAACACATCACAATTACTAGATCAGATGTTTGGACTGAGCTGGAGGGTAATGTTCCTCTGGCTATGTTGATTTTCGAGAAAACAACGTTTTCCATCCAGTGACAAGCCCAACCTGGTCCAAATACAAACAAATGTATAGAAGTCACGAGAGATGGTTGATACTATAATGAAAGACAACACCTGAGCGCCACCCCCAAACGACAAGCGCTTACCGGGCCCCCGGATCACGGTCCGTTCCTACAAATACCACCTGAACAGCAGCAAAGCTACAAGCATCAGCACAAGCCGGAAAGCATGTTTGTAGAGGATCAACTTACGCAGCAGTAATGGCAAATGCTTCTGACTTCTTCGCTTCTGTAAATGTCCTCAAACATACGCTCATCAAGATATTGAAGGCAGCAATGACCCAAAGCCTGCCCTTGAGCGATGGCACATTCAACAGAACCAAGATGGAGGCAATGGGCATTAGCGATGCCAGAATACACGTGATCCAAGACGTGATTTTCAGGACATCCGAGTCATAGTACACTTTGCGGCCTAGACCGGGAGTGCCTTTTGTGAAACGGCCGAGTCCACAGGAAAACAGACGTATCGACTTCTCTGCAATCCAGCGAGAGAAATCATCAGCATTTTGGCGAGGATGTACTGCAACTAGGTCTGGTGCATGCTGCTCGGGGTCGTCCCAAACGCCCCAAGTGTCACGATCAGTACCCGCGAGCCAGTACGGCTTCATGACCTCGCTTCCTAGGAAGTGGTAGAGGTCGGTGAGGTCAAATTTCTGGGGTGCTGGGACCTGGGCTAGGGATGAGACTTGTAGAAGTGCTTCATCTAGAATTGCAGTGTTTTAGTCATATTGCCTTTCGTTTGTATTGCTAGTAACATTAACTCACTGTACTGGTTCAATTTCTCACCAATTCTCCCAAGAAGTTCCAAATGCAGTTTCCCATGGCCATTTCGATGTTCGAGCATGCGCTCGTAGTCGGCTGCGTATCTGTGAGATGGTCTTTTGCCTAACTCGTTGTCTCGCTCTTCCTCTTCTTTCTCCATCATCCGCAGACGTTTCTCCAGGATACAGAGCTCGGCTTGAAGATACAGTATACGCCGAGAGTTCAGAGCGTCGAATCTACGGTAGATAGCTGTCTGTGGTTTCAAAGCGATGCGTTCGGCCAGCATGGGATAGCCTCCGGGGTAATTTTGCCACGAGCGTCCAAACGCGGAATACTCCTCCTGTGTCTGACCTGGGGTGTCTGTTGTTTTCTCATGCACCGGAGTGCGTGGGAGTCCTGCTTCCGAATTCACGAGTTCAGCCATAAAGAAGAGAAGAAGTGATAGGGAGTGGTCCACAAGGGCGGCACATCTTCGTACTTGAAGAGGATCCCTCAGCGCGCACGAGCGCAAGGCTGTGCATGTCTCGCAAAAGTCGTGCAACATGGTGGCGCACCTTGATAGGGTCAGTTCCAGCAGGCGTTACGCCTTGGTACGGGTATGTGCATGCTTGTTACTATTTGCACGTTATTTCCCGCCCTCACACGAGTCCAATCGGATTTTGGAAAGACTCTGGTGGCGCAGAAGGAAAGAAGGGCTAAGATACCACTGAAAGATCCTATGAATTGTGTACTTTGTCGAACTTGTCGGCTAGAGTACCTGCAAGGTACATGTTCAATTTCTACTTCGTGATAGAAAATCGTGTGAGTTTTGCGGGTGTACTAGTATATTCGACGTTTTTGGGAGCAGTTCTATCGCAATACATAGGGACAATGAATTTAGTCTGTATTACAGCAAGACACTCATACCAGTGCGAGAAGCATTCCTGGCACAAAGACAGTTTACAAATTCACTCTGCTGGTCACCTACTGGTGTCACAAGTAACTAACATGATTGATACTGCAAAATTTGCTCATATGATGAGGAAGTCATTTGACAAGAAGAATACAAGTCGGCCATAGGGCTTTCCAGCGCAGTCATGCGTGATGGATAAAGCAATCAACCTGAATGAAGCAAGCACACACACAGGAAGCAGACATATAATCCGTCCGTGGGCTTTTCCACTGGCAAGTTGTTCCGCTCGAACATAAGACCTCTCAAATGGGATGCTGCATGTCTTCTCCCAAAGAAGGACCACGCGAGCCTCACTTGGAACTTGCGGGATCCACACCGCGTAGAATACACAACAACGAAGCGGACGAAACCGCACGTGCACGAAGATACCGGGACGATGCACCGACAGGGTGGGTATGTATTCCATGCCACCATTACAACGATGGTGAGCGTTCCAACAGCGAGAATTGCTCCCGCTGTTCAAGGGCCGTTGAATCCCATTGGGACGTTTTGGCATTTGACAAGAAGGACAAGGCGGAACTAGTCGTGTTAGCAAATCTTGGTTCTAATCCCGGCTGGTATCACTCTGCTTGTAATAAGCACTACGATTCGGTCGGTGACAGTCAGATGTGCTCCAATACTCAATGTGTCGATGTCAGAGGAGAAGTGTGGTACACGTGCAGGAAGAAGCCATAGCCTAAAACGGATGGAGGTAGGCATTGCGCATGGGCCAAGATAGGCCAGGGAGGTTGAGGTCTACAGAGAAACCAGAATGCACTGTTGTGTGTACGTAGCCTCTTCTAAAGAAACATGGTTCAGCTGGTCTTGTTTCCTGTTCAAGCTTCAGCTTGTGCGATGTTTGATGAGTGCCAAAGCCACCGTCAGAGGATGTCCTCGTGACCTTGCCGTACTTGGGTGATTTGGCGAGTTCAATGTATCAATCAATTTACAAAACGGTGAGGTGGCTGTGAGGTGCTATCGGTGTCTGGCAAGCACATGGTGATGCATTTCAATAATAAGCGCCATGTCACTTGCACCTGGGTGTTCCGGGGTTGGTGTTGCGATTTTTCACAGGAACCAGACAGCAAGAGAGAGGGCTTGTTGAATGAGGCAATCGGCTCTGAACCGAAACTTGGTTGAAGGAACCGGACTCATCAGCGTTTGACGCATAGGTCGCTTCTGATTACCCATTTCTCGCCGTCGACGACTTGGCGCCCCTCGTGCAGCATACAATCTGGGCCATGGCGGTGCAAAAGGGCAAGACCGACTTGAAGGTCCACTTGCAGCGGCTCGGGTGGAGGGCCTCTGGTCTTGGACTTGGACTTGGGTGGGTCTGGGTAAAAGACAGTTTCTCCACCGATGCATCCGGTTGCAGGAGAGGTGAGGTAAAGCAGCAAGGTCCAAGTGGTTCGTGCCTGGACTGGTGGTGAGCCAGGAATGGTGACATTGTTTGAATCATCATCTGGACGAGTCAGTGGCATGCAGTAGCTGGCGTTGTGACTAGGTAGGGCTGGTTGACAAGCGAGGAGGTGGCAGCGACGTACAATGCTGGTCAAAGAACTGGCCTTTGGTGTAGCGGTAGATGCGGATGTTGGGATTGAGACCAACGACGTCGCCGCCCCACAGACTGTGCCGCTGCTTCTCATCCAAGCCCAACGCGCTCGTGACAAGATTCTTCAATGCTGTCTGACTCCACAACCGTTCAGCAAAGGCAGGGTCGTCGATCTGGAAGCGATCATTGACTCGCACTGCATCGCCCTTTTTGGGCTTTCCAGGAGTGGTAGTCAGCGGCAGTGAAGATAAAAAGGATACATAGGTCTTGCATAGCGCCGCTGGCCAGAAGTTGGGAATGGTAATGATTTGGTTGGGGAGGACTTGTTGCAGCGCTAGGTCTGCTTCTGGTACAAGAGGAGTGAAGGCAGGCCAATTGGGCAGCGCGTGGGCGGGCTGGGGTGATGGGGCAGACTTGGTGGATGCGGCGGGCAGGGTTTTCTTTTTGGGAGCCATGGAGTGCTTTGCCGTGTAGTGCCGTATCGTGCCGTGCGGTGATGTGGAGTGTAGAGCAGAGCAGAGCAGAGCAGAGCAGAGTAGAGTAGAGTAGGCCAGTCTAGTGTAGTGTAATGGTGTGCAGTGCTTTGATGCGATTGATGATGACCATGGTGACTGTGGGCGACTGGCTGGGCGAGGCGGGCCCGACTAGTATGGAAGGAGCAGTAGCCCTGCTCTACTAAGAAAGTACGATGGTTCTGCGGCCATGGCACGTGCAGCAAGATTAGGCCCGGCGCAAGCCTCTCTCTCCGACAACACCAGCTCGTTTGCGACAGCTCGACTCCGGCCTTTTTGCCTGCTGTCTCTCTTGTATACGTGTTGCGCGATATCCGCCCACGGCCTGCTGCATCACGGGAAAAAACAAGCGCGCCGCTAAACCGCGTCCGTGTGCAGAGGGCGCCATCCACGACCCCCGGCCCAAAACCTCACCTCGCTCGCCCTCGCCCACGACCACCACCACCACCCGATAGCCACCACGATAGCCACAACACCCAACCCCCACCCAGCTCCCTCCGAACATGGCGGCAGCAGCATGGCCGTAGCCCCGTCTAGCGAGCAGCTCCACCATGTCGTCGCCCAAGATGACTCCCCCGCCCCCGGCCACCCATCCATCCACCACCAGCGCGCTCCCGAGATGGCTTCCACCACCACTACCACCACCGCCGATGCGCCGCCAGCCCTGCCTGCCCCCAGCGCAGAGGACGCGCTTGCCGACCCCGGCCCCATGGACACCATCGACAACATGAACACGGCCAATACCCCCAGCCATCCCCAAATCTCCCCTCTCGCCGACCCCATCAACCTCGCCCAGTCTGCCGACATGAATGGCGACATGAGCGGCGGCATGGCTGCGACGACCGCCATCGCTGCCCCGCTGCCCATGGATGTCGGCGCCTCCGCCTCTGCCTTCCCTGCCATGGACCCCTTCATGCCCCCAACCACAAACGAGCGTCTCACGGCTTTTGCGCGCCTGCGCTTCGATGACGGCTCCTACTACATGCACACCTACCAGATCACGCTCGGGCGCAACATCCACCTCGCCCACCGTGACATGAAGCGCCTCATCAAGGCCGAGGCGCTGCATGCCAAAGGCCATACCAAAGCCGCAGAGGAATACCTCAACGGGAAAAAGGACCGCAAGAAGAAGAAGCGCGACCGTCGCGGTGCTCGCAGCGTCATCTCCGAAAAAGGTGGCATCGTCAACGTACCCATCGAGTCCATGCCAATGGAGTTCCAGCAGCGCCGCCAGAGCAATGCCTCCCACTCTCTCAGCTCAAACTCCCATCCGGCTGGCGAAGCTGCTGAAGAGAACCCCGCCGAGCGCGCGCCCCAGAACATGCTCATGCAGACTTTTCCTGAGGTGCCTGCCCAGTTTGACGGCCATGTGCCCGAAGATCCCAACGACTGTCCCTTCGTGCCCATACACCCCCAGCAAATCATGGCCAAGACCGGCTCTCTAGGGCCCAAGGGTATATCGCGCGAGCACGCCAAGATTTTCTTCGACTTTGATGCCGGCCACTTTTGCATACACGTCTTGGGCAACAACGGTTTGCATCATGAGGGCGACTTCTATCCAAAGGGTGAAACCGTTCCCCTCGATCATGGCGATCACCTGCTTATAGGCGCCGTTAATATTCACTTCTATCTACCCGACGTCGCACTTACCGAGCAGCAGCGACATCGCCAAGAATCCGGCTCACGCCCTATGAGCTTCTCCTTCGAGAACGGCAATGGCCAGCTGGAAAGCGACGAACACATCAGTTCTGAGAGCGAAGACCAACAGAGTGTCAATCCGCGTCATGTCTATTACCACCATCCTGTTAGCGACAGCGACGATGACGATGGATTGGCCGACGAGGAAATGGACGATTACGAAGAGCCACTACCAAAGCCTCGCCAGAAGACTAATCTCAAACTCAAGATTAAGAACCTACCTCCAGCATCCACCTCAAAAGACAGCAAAAAGGCACACAAGAGGAAATCCCAGCACCGTGAACTCACTCCCGAGGAGCCCCCAGCAAAGAAGGTCAAGATCAAAGTCAAGGATTCAGGCAAGACGAAAGAATCTGCTCGTGAGTCTGCCAAGGAACCCAAAGCGCAGAAAGAGCGCAAGGAATCAAGGGAGCAAAAGGACGCGAAGGACAAGGAGTCAATTCCATCCAAGGAGACTAAAGAGCCAAAGGAACCCAAGGAACTCAAGGAGCCAAAGGAGAAGGGCAAAGCGCCGGCTAAGCCTCCTGCAAAGACAACTGTCAAGGACGAGGCACCTGCCGAGGAGTCCGTCAAGGACATCCCCGTGGCCACCAAGACTGAGCAGCCAAGTAAGCCTCCGCCAAACGACAGCCCACCTTTGTTGCGCAAACCACACGAAGGCGAACTGGAAGCTGGTGATATAGATGGTCTCATCACAGAAGAAATGGCTATTCAGCACAACTTGCCCCGGAACCTCATTGGTCACGTGGTTGAAAAGCGCAAAGGTCCTGGCAGGCCGCCCAAAGATGGCATCATGTCGAAGCGTCAGCGATCGCAGCTCATCAAGCAGGCCAAGGACATTGAGAGAGCGAGGGCAGCTGGCATTGATCCTGCCGATATACCTATACCGACAATTAAGCCAAAGGCGCCCAAGCGTAAAGAGTCGAATGCGGGTGACGGAGAAGACGATGGTGTTGTGGAGTCTACCGAGCATGGTGATGGTACTTTGTCTGGTCTCCAGAAACAAGCCAAGCCGATGAGACCACCAAGGACCCCTTCCCCAGAGATGCGTATCGAAGATTACACAGAGGAGCAGCTACAACGCCCTACTGCAAACTATGTGGTTCTTATTCATGAAGCCATCTCGTCCTCCCCTACTGGTCAGATGAATCTGCAGTCCATCTATACCTACATTGAGCGCAAGTATCCTTGGTACAAGTTCAAGACGACTACGAGCGGCTGGCAATCTAGCGTTCGTCACAACCTAGGCCAGCACGATGCCTTCATGAAGGGCGACAAAGAAGGCAAAGGATATCTCTGGCGAATCAATCCCGAGGTCTCGATCGAGAAGGAGCGCAGGAAGAGACAGGCTAGCCCTCCACTCAATCATGCACCACGACCACAATACTATCAGCCACCTCCCAACGGGTACCAGCCCTATCCTCAGCCTGGATATCCCTATCATCCCGGCATGCCCCATGCCATGCCGCAAGCCCCACCAAGACTACCCCCGAGCCTTGCGCAGCCTCGTCTTCCTCCTAGTATGGCTCGCGGTGAAGGCAATGCTGCTGCTTCCAACGGGCCACAAAATGCTCCCCACCCTTCACCCTATGCATCCCCTTGGGCCGGTGGCAACACAGCCGCCAGCCCACCAGCTGCAAACCCTCCACGGCCCTACCCGCCACCCAATGGGCAGACACCAACCGCCAACTCAGCAGCTGGGTCAAGCGGGCAGTATGGTGTCCTGTTTCCCACGGCCGCACCACAACAATCACCATACAGTGGACCCTCGGCACCAAGCCCTTATGGTGGGCCATACGCTACCACTGGCGCCAGTCCATATGGCCCGGCGCCGCCTCGTCCGTATCCACCATACCCCGCAGCCGGTCAACAAGCCAATGCGCCTACCGCATCACCCGCACAACGCAATGCATCGCCTTACGGTCCACCGCCGACCCAAGGTCCCGTACATCAGGGTTCATCAACCGAGGGCTCAGCTCCACATCCTTCTGGTCGGTACCCCATTGGTGTACATCCAGACCTCATTCGCCAGCTCGAAGCGTATCGTCTCGTGTACCTGGAGAAGAGGCCAGGGCCTGATGAGCAAAAGAAGGTTGACAATGCTATCCGGGCGTGCGTAGACAGGACCGTGCCCGAAGCATCGTTGACAGAACCTGAAAGAAAGTTGCTCGAGTCTATTTGTGGTGTGGAGAGTATCAATAAGCATGTCAAGAGAAACGTTGCTGTAAAACCGGAGAACACACCCGTCACTGTACCAGCTACTGCCGCTGGCACTGCAGCAGCAATCGCTGCAGATGCCGCAGCCAATACGTTGACTCAACACCAGCAACAGCAACAGCAACAGAAGCCATCTGAACAGCCCCCGTCGGGAACCAAGTCAGCATCGCCAGCACTTCCGCGCGAAAACAGCGAACCTCAAAAGTTTACGCCAAACATGACCGGCGCATCGCCAGCACCGCCTGCCTCAGCGCCACCCTCGACTGCAACTCCGGCACCTCCCGCAGCTCCTTCACACCGCCCAAGCGTCGAGCCAATCACTCCTGTTCCCGGTTCACCAGCAGTCCCGAACGGCACCCCGTTGCGGCACCCATTAGCTGAGTCGACTGTAGATAGCACGGCCCGAGCAGAAGAGAGTACCAAGGCCGAGTCGAGCGAAGAGGCTGCAAAAACGGAGTAGGAGTTTTGTTTTCTTGTAATGTTTTAGCTATTGAGCAATGGCATGTATATTCTTTCCCCCTTCAGCCTTGGGTCACCTTAACTCTACTCTTTTACGCAACAGGCGTCGTGTTTGGTTGTCCCTTTGAAAAGTTGGAAAAAAGAGGCCACTATGCGTTTTTTTTGAACCTATCGGACTACTTCTTATCGGCGTTTAGCACGTGAGGGAGCGAAACTACTGTACTCGATACCCATCAAACAGCGTAGCTTGGTTGCAAGGGGGTCAAACAGGAGTCTTCTATTTGGTGATGGGGCGTAGATGGGTATTTTTTTTTTTGGCTTGCCACCCATGGTAACGCCTTTCAAAAGTGAAATTTAGAATGGAGAAGAGAGAGAGAAAAAAAATCGGGGCACCATGCGCTATTATGGCTACTACTGCATGTATGAATGATAAAAAAAGCCTGTCTTTTACACTTGGCCCTTTTACAATTGTTTGCGTGTGTACATGTGCGTACTGGTTATTTACCTGCTTTTAGGTCCTCTTTTGTTCCAGAAACTTACCTTGTGGAGTACCCTTTTTCTAGTAATTTGTCGAATCAATAAGTACCGCGCCGCTTATTTCCAGTAAAAGGAGAGTTAATTGGTCATTGGCTACTAGACAAAAAAAAAGGGTCAGATGAGCCAGGGGTACAAGTCACCAAAGAAAGAAACAGCACACTGCAGTTCGTCTGGGATTGCAATGTATTGATGTTCTTCATTTCCCTGCCATTCTTCATTACGTGCAGCCTCCAAACACAACGTCTGGGTGCATTCGATACGAAGATCCAAAGAAACAACTAGATGCTCCAAGTGACACAAAAGGAAAATGGTGAGGAATCAAGGTTAGAGAAGGAAAAAAAAGTTGAAGCCTATAACCTGAGCTTCTGACCATATCGCCATACGCCTAAAGACCATCACCGCCCACGGGCGATGTCCATATCTGGTGGACCATGTCTGGTGGGCCATGTCTGCTTACATGGCCATCTCCGCCTGCAGTTTCCGCAGCTCTTCTTCCTCGTCATCTTCCTCGACTCGCTGTGGCGCCTTGGGATTCGTGCTGGGAGCCTGTGGCAGCTTTTGGCTCGAGGGCGCGTCGTGAATGGGCACACTGCCAGTATTGAGCATTTGCTCATCCAACTTCTCTTGTTGTAGTTCCGCCAGTTCCTCATCTAGCTCGTCTTCGTCGATACCATTGTTTGCAATGCTCGAGGTAATTGCTTCGCTTATCTCTTCGCCAATAGCGTGTTGTTCGCGCAAGCCTTCCCTAGACATGCGATTAGTAACTGTTCTTGAGAATGAGCGATTTTGGGTATGACGTACATGACGTCGTCGACCTTGTCAATAGTTAGGCCAGCATGTATCTGCTTCATGGCGGCACCAGCATTCTTCATGGCATCCAGCGTCTCCTTGTTGATATTCGCCGACTCGATGGAGTAAATCTGCTGCTCAAGAGTCATGATCTGGGAGCTTGTCTGCTCAAGCGAATGCTCAAACTGCTTCTTTCGCCGTAATGCGGATTTGGCAGCTGTGGTAACTGTCAGCGACGTTATCCGGGGGAGCAACGGGGACGGAATGCACGTACCTTGCTTGTTGGTAGAGACGTACTTTCGCGCCAAGGCATCTTGCTCGTCCATTTGGTTTTGGAGATGCTTCTCTCTCTTGTTCAGCATCTCGAGCTGGCCGCGAAGCTGAAGGATTGCCTTCTTGGGGGCCTCCTTCTTCGCCTGGCCACCGCCGAACCAGCCCAGACCCCAGCCGCTCATGATTTCGTAGCTCTAGATGTCTCGATCAGCTCTGAACTTATCGCACGTTGCTCTCGTCGGCCCAAATAGGCGCTTCGGGTGCCTATCGAAGAGTGGGATGGCGGGGCTGCGGGGCGATGCGCGGCTTGGACGTACTGTGTGGAAGATGGAGAAAGTATTGGAGGAGTCTTTGGGGGAAGAGGATTCGTGGGTGTTTGTCGTGTTGGTGGTGCGGTGGTGAAGTGTTTGAGGGCTGCCTGGCTGGTCATGAATCGGGCCTGGATGCACGAGGGTATGATGTCGCTCGCACTAACCTTGGCACGTGCACAACGGACCCCGGCCTTAGTTTCCACCGCCTTCTGTGCCTTCAACCACCATGTCTTCTGCTCCGCCTGCCTCGAGCCTTGTGCTGCTCAGCGACCTCCCAAAATGCGCGCGGGGCACAAAAGTCCGTTTCCTGGGCTGGTACATTGCGCCCGTGAGACTAACACACGCAGTGGCTGACACTGATGCAGTATCGATGAGTACACTGTGAAGACGGCAACCTTACGCCTCAAACACAACTATCCCGTCCTTGCCGACCCTGTTATTGCCTACCTAGATATTGAACATGTGCTGGAACGCGCCAAAAACACCGATGTAGATGTTGGCACCTGGCTCAACGTCATCGGCTATGTGCAGCAGACAAAGCGCAAGGCAGTCTCGGTTCAGGCCGTCCTTATCTGGGATGCTGGCAATGTTGACTTGGAAGCCTACCAAAGCGCTATCCAGGCTCGCAAGGCTGCTTCGTGAGATTCGCTATGGCCATGGTTGTCCTCCTGCAATGGTGCTACGTCAACGTTGGTGTAGGTGTTGATGTGGGATGCCGATCATCGAGTCCGCCAGAAGCAAGCGCGACATATACGCTATCGCATTGTAGACGCACGCCTAAATATGACATGCGCGACCAAGACAAGTCCGAAATCAGCATCTATTTGGATGATCAATCCATGCGCGCTGGCGTCAAGCCAAACATGGTCATCTCGACCATGGCTGTCTCAATCATCATGTGCTGGCAGTATAGAATCACGTGATTGAGCCTGCAGTCTGATTCTGTGCGCTTTGTACCATGATTCTTACTTTTCTTTGGAACAAATACTTGAAAGAATAAGTGATAGAAAGACAAAACTGCGGCCATGGAAAAAACGCCATAACTACGGTTTCACGGCACGCTGAGTTTGCAATATCCAATTACTACATTCTTACCTGGTCTCATCTCCCCACCCATGCACTTGAACTGAACACTGAGAGAAGTATCACAACTCCATACTTCACTTGTTCACGTGACTCAGTACAACTTCCAGCGGTTTCTTTTCCTACTCAGTCTTCAGTAATTACTTCATCAAGACATCAAAACGACACACTTACCCAAAGAATATGGGTACTTTGCTCACCCCAGTCAAATACATCTTTTGGGTCCTTCAGTGCCAAGTCAAAACTCCACAACAGCCTTGAAAGTATGAGCCGCAACTCCTGATAGGCAAACTTCATGCCTATGCACATGTGTCTGCCCATCTGGAAGGGCTGGAATACTGTCATGTCGTCGTTTTTGTTGGGAGTGAGAAAACGCTCTGGGATGAATGAGTTAGGGTTGGAAAAGTTGTACGACTGGCGAAATGCGGAGAATTGGTTGAAAACGACATAGGTCTAGAACATGTTGTGTCAGCTGTGAAACATTCGACATGAACAAAATGCATCTTACTCCGCCCGGAACCCAGCGATCACACACCAGGTCTCCACCTTCTGGCACCACTCGGGGTAATCCGATAGCAACGGGTGGGCCGAGACGCATGCCTTCGTGTATTACCGCGTTGAGGAACGGCAGGTCGCTTGTTGTTGCGACAGTGATGTCACTTTCGTTCTGAAACTTTTCTCGAATCTCACGTGTCAAACGATGGAGAACACCTCGGTGTTGAACCAGCATTCTCGTGATGGCGGTCAGTGCACTGGCCATCGTTTCGCTTCCAGCAAAAGCTATCACCAACAGGTTCATGCCCCATTCCTGGTCGGTAAAGTGGTCTTTCTGATCAGTGTACTTTTTCGTTGGTGTCACCCAGTCCGGCCGCTCTACATCTTGCGCTATCCGTTTCTTGGCCTGTGCATAACTCATCTGGCGATGGTCTACACCCCGCTGCAGAATCCGTTTTGGGATTATGTATCGCAAGATCTTGTCAACAGGGGGGTAAAGATTGACTGCTGCGATCATAGAAAGTCCCTTGCCAAAATCCTGTGCAAGCTCAACCCACGGATGGGCTTTCCCGTTGTCAACACAGCCAAAAGACTCGCCATAAGAAAAATCCCCAGCCAGATCAAAAGTGAGAAAATTGAACCAGTCGGTGAAATCTACAGTGTTACGTTTCTTTAGTTGTGCCATGAAGCCATCAACATGCTGCTCTATAACTGGAGCCTGACTCTTAAGACTCTTTTCCGAGAAAGCGTTGGCAAAAGCACGTCGATAGCGTGCGTGATTATCTTCATGCCAATCCACGATTGTAGTTGGCTCGTCAGGCGACATCTTCTTGAAGAAGGCTCGTGTCTTCTCAAAGGGTTGATGTCCGGGCCGGTTGACATAGATGTCTCCAAAGGCCCGGCCATCGGCGTAAGACAGCTCGTTTGGTGCTATGCGTACGATAGGCCCATACTTGGCATGAAACTCATTGTAACGCCTGTGGATCTGCCCGCGTGAGGTGGAGACAACGTACGGGAAGCGGAAACAGCGCCATAGTAGTGGCCCGGGGTAATCTCGGAGAGGATGCAGGAACACGTTATAGAAGGCGTATACGAATATGGGCTTGGTTGAAACATGAGCTTGGGCAGGGTGTTGATGGAAACGTTCTTACCACGGTGATAAGCAATACACCTGCAACTATTGGATGCAAGCTAGTCAATGGCACCAGCAGTCGCCAAAAATCTGAAGTTTCGTGATCAGCTGCACTTGCCATGATGATACCTTGGTTGGCTCCTCGTTCAGGTCTGCTTGATTGTGCCTTGGTGTTGGAGTAAGCACGGTACTGCACGGCTGTCAAATCAGGTAAAAGAGTGGTGGCGAGAAACAGCCCCACTTTTAACGATCCCCTGTCTGGAGCTCAAAAGTCACGGTTTCCTTGGGATTGTCAGCCACATTCCCGCCGTATCTTGCTCGCTCCTACACATATTCAAAATAAAAGGGTTAAGAATCACAACGCCATGTAAGAGGTGTGAGAAATCCGAAACTTAACAGCCGCGATAAGCGATCCAAGGAGATGGTACAACTGCCCGTGGTCGCCTGAATTGGATACGGCTTCAATATTCACCGTAGCGACTTCGGCTGGTCCGAGAAACACAAGTACTCGATAGATTACAGGCAGGACGGGGTGCATCTGCTGTCACGACAAATGTCACAGTCTCGGATGTCACTATACAGCTTACATGGAAACTGCCCGTCAAGCTGTTTGAGAAGCACGCCAAAATGCGGATCAAAACACAACGGACCGTTACCAAGAGCGATGCAACAATATCAAGGCTGCCTCCTGCAGGCGTTCGTTCGGTTGGGGGAGGGTCGCGGAGTAGTGTGGGATCGCTGAAACAGTTCGCTTCGTGTTCTGACACAGTTCACCATGCGAACTCCATGGATTTACAAACAGTCGTTCGAGTACGCTGATCCTTCGCACGGTTTTTGCCTTGCGCGTCCTAACGAAACGTCGGGATGATATTGTTCATCGTCTCCCCGACGTCGTCCCATGATGTACCGCGGGCGCACCCGCTAGCTTGCTGTGCTCCACAAGTGCAAGCTGACTGCGCAGCGCAGCGCAGCGAAAAAGAAAGCAGGCTAATATCACTCCTTTGGCCGCCATGCAGCACACTAACACGCCAACATTGTCCCTCTCGTATCGCCTACCTGCCAGGAGTGGCTCTATCGGTCGTCAGGCGACAGGAGCGCATTTTGCGGCTTGTGAATATTCGGATCTTGAAGTCCGGAGCACGAATTTGCGCAGCAGCAGACTTCCGCTTATACAGCTTCCCTATAGAGGTTTCACCAAGCATGTTTGCCGGTATCCATGACTAGGCAAGGCGAACCCCCTGCTCGTACAGATATAGAAAACTGGGCCAGAAACAAAAAAAACCTGGAGTCAGCTGGAGAGAACATGCTCAACCTCTTACACAGCGAGCGTCAGGATAGATGCGCCTAACCGAAGCTGTGCAAAAGGAATGTTTTTTTGTAGAGTCGTCATCGATGAGACACCAACGCGACCCATGCCGTAATCCTCAGGCGACGAGGCAGCTATCTTCCCACGTTGCAACGGTCTGACATGGAGCTTGTGACTGCCGTATCTTCCGTTGGCCTCTGATATAGACCCAATTAATTAGCCCACATTGCGGCTCGAAGCGGGGCTTTCGATAGAGCGTGCATACTGCTATCGGGTCATTTGCTGCCATTGTTGGGCCACATTAGGTCTTTTTATCGGCCAGATGTATGCAAGGCGCCTGCAGCGCACGGACAGCAGGTGAAAGCCAAAGTGCTCGGACCTCCAGCCAGTCTCCCGTCCGGGCACACCAGCGCGAACCCAACCTCCAAGCTGTGGAATTACCGAATCTGTGCCGGTGTTTGGCCTTGGTGTGGAAGGTCCGACACTGAAACTGTAAATTCCTTTGAGAATTATCGAAAGAGTGAGACAGCCATGCCACCTCCCTACGCCGAATCCTCGCCATGTTGTTGGTTTCTGCCTTGGCCATGGAGCTGCTGTCTAAGATGCCAACATCTATCTACGCCCACATGCGCAAATAGAGGCTCAGCACCAAAAAAAGTCAGCGCCACGGGAACGCGGCTCAGCAGAAATACAGATGCCCATCGTAGCGCTCTCCACATTCCTGGATTGGGGCTTGAGTTTGCACGTATCAGCGCTTATACGAGGTACAAGCCTTTTACCCAGCTTGCCAGGAGCGGCAAAGTGTTATGCACAAGAACGGCCACCCTGACGCGCTAGAGCCACGTCCAGGTCTCACCAGCCTTTGGCGTGCATGTCGCTTCAAGGATTGATATTAAAGATCTGGTCAGGATGGTGGTCTGTGTTGACGTACATACACATGGCAGCGCATGCACACCCATGTAGGCCGCCTGGCGAACGGCCCAGGACAAAGTTCAGTGTAGAAGGTATAAGTGTATCCAACCGCCAGCGCCAGAAAGTCGTGATACAACAAGTACCTCCTCAAATACCTCGACATTGACAAAGAATAAAGGGACAGGCTCCTTTGGTTCTACTCAGACATTACATTATCAATACCTCTCCCAACGTCAACTCGTGCCAACATTCGTCAATATGCTCTTCTCCACAATCGCGGCAGCATTCTTCTATGCTACTTCTGCTTATGCAGCTGCTCTTCCCCCAGCTCCTGGAAAGCCACACAATTACACTCCCGCAAAGAACCTCGATAATCTTGCCAAACTCTTCCCTCAAAGTGACCTTACAAGCCCGGATGGCATGGCACTCAAGTATGTTGTGCTTGGAATCGGTACACAAAACTACACTTGTGCAAACGCAAGCGCAGTTCCTGGCACTACTGGTGCCGTTGGTAAGTTTTTTTTTTCTAAATTGCATACAGAAGCAGTCCTAATATTTGCCTTCACTAGCTACTTTGTACGATATCGGAACGAAACTCAACAACGACCGAGATGCGAAGTGGAAGATTGCAACCATCTCCCCCCTTGCCCTCTCCATGGCCGAATGGGCCCCCCAACTAGTCGACATGAGTCTTCAGGCTCAAGGCTTTCAAAATGTTGCTGGACACCATTTCTTTGCCGATGTTGCTGGAACAAACACCCCAACATTCGCCTTTGACCAGCTCAGTGCCCCATACCCTCTGTGCCAAGTCGCCAAACTCGGTGCTGTCGATGCACCGAAGACTGCATGCACAGGGAGGAACGGTCTTCCTGCTGTCCAGTGGCTCTACCTGCAGCACAAGGCGGGTATCGCCCAAGGAGGCATCACCACTGTCTATCGTGTAGAGACTGCTGGTGGCAACAAGCCTGCGACATGCCAGGGCATGCCACCTACATGGGAAGTCAAGTACGCTGCACAATGTAAGTTCATACAGAATAACACATGTCTCCACATTGCATTCGGCCACTAACACCTGTCAGACTGGGTCTATGGTCCAAAGCAGTAAGCGCTGGGCTTACGACGCTCGTTTCGACAATGTCACGACAACACCAAACTTCCTGTACTCCCCATGACCTTTTGTCTATGCATAGGATGGTCGCGCGCGGCTACAACTGTTTTTCCAGGGACTGGGATCATGGGATCAAGTGTGCAACCTTTTTCTTCGTCACTGTATCTTTTCTCTTCTTCATATTTCTTGTTTTTAATCACGATACCCCTTCTGTTTTAGTATGCATGGATTCTACCAATGTTTTAGTCTTGCAAGGGAGACATTATCCAAGGCAATACGGCGTTTATAGAAACTATGCATTGTTTGGTTTGCATAAACAACTCGTTCAGTGCTCTAACTCTCACAATCTTGGTTTTCGACTACTGACATCGTGACCTTGAAATATTCTTCTTCACATGTCTGCGTAGATCTCTCGTATCCTTTTCGTCAGTCTCCACCCATAGCCAACGTGTCAATGCGTTACACAAGGACCCTAGCTGAACCCACATCAACCATACTACTGACCTCGTTCTGGCCACTCCGACAAAATGGCACGAGACCACTCTCCTACCCTGCATTCGCCCAACACCCTTATTCCGGACTCTACACATTTCGCCGAAGACGCCTTATCTCGCCGCGTCGTCTCCACACAGCCGCCGCGGCACAGACAACACCCGTGCCGTACGTAATCCCTTTGCACCGATCCACCACGCCGTGCTACACCTACGTACAGCCTCACGTTGCGGCACCGCGCAGATCAGGCTGCTTACGCCGTGGCACACCCAAGCGTACGGCGTCTTTGTCTCTTTTGCGCTATTTACTACCAGCCACTCTTTTTCCTTAGTTCTCGCACGTAAATACGTAGTAGGAGTTATGTAATCCAACATGCCCAACATCCAACACGCCCCTCTCAGCCCGTCAAGTGACATTGTGCCACGAGATCGTAGTAGTCCCACTTGCGCTCCCCTCCCACCCTCTCACATCACCTAGCCTTATCCAAACCCAACTCCTACGCGCCCATATCCCCCAAAGAACAAAAAAAAATGTGTTGCGTCACCGTTCCTCCCCCAACCAAATCCCCTCCCCTCGCTAATTCCCATCACCTGTACCACACCCACCACCCACGTACCTACACACCCCACATACCCCTACCTCTCCAAACATACGACGGAGAGAAAAGAAAAAAAAATGGTAAGAAGGGTGATTGGTACCGAGGACGGAAGAGAGGAGAGCGGGGGGTGTGCGTACTACATTGGTGGCTGTAGCGGCGGGTATTTAGCTTGGCGCTAAGACGGCTGTCCATGGCCGTGGTACTAAAGTGGGTAAAGGGTAGGTAGTAGTGCCCGCATGGGGGCATTTGGCGGCTAGAAGGGGGACGGGGGTCCGGGGTCTGGGTTTTTTGGAAGGGCGTAGGAGTGGGTTGGGAGGGAAGTTTGGTACGCTATTATTGTGTTTTTTTTTGCTTTTTTGACATTGTATTTGGGTTTGGGATTTGGGGGTGTGAGGGAGGAGGGTGCGGCTCGCAGAGCGATAAGAAGGAATTATAGGTGCAAGGGGAGTTCCGGGGGTTTGGGATACGTGTGGAGTGCTATGGAGAGGGGGGGCTAAGGAGATGAGGGCGCGATCTAGGGTGTGCACGTCAGGTGTTGGTCATGGGTGTCACGCTGGAAGTTCAAAGTGGGTTTGCCGTGTATACGTGTTCTATCATGGGTCTCTTCGTAACGATCTGTCTATTCCTCTAACAATGCGAGAAACTGAATCGTATTTCCAAGAGCACCAAGCATCCTCCTCCTTAGAGATTACCAGAAACCGACTTCACCGGCCGATGCATATTGGCAATACTCTCTCGGCTCCGCTCCACTCCTTTCATCCATACCGGGTACATTTCCTTGTACCAATTCGAGATGCCCGTCCGATCGCCATTGGCAATCTGCTCCGCGAGCGAGAGCGCATCGAGAATGGCTGCATTGGCGCCGTTGCCCCCTACAATCGGTTCCGCATGAACAGCTTCACCTATGAAGCACACCCCAGTGTCTTCTGACAGCCTCTGGATATCTGACAACGGGGACAGTAGGGTTCGCATGAGCCAATGAAGGATCCTGTCACTGCGCATCTTCTGCGCATTGAAAACTTCTGAGAAAGGGGGCTGGAGACCACTGAGAGTCTGGGCTTCTTCGAACAGTTCCTCGGGAATCTTTTTGGCGTCTTCCTTGGATCGGTTCGGCTGGTGGAGTGGATCTGAGTCACTGCGTACTCCGCGTGAGTATATCCAGCTGATGCTGACTTCCTCAGCTTTCTTCTCGTTGACGCTAATATTGAGCACCACGTCATCGTGTTTCGCTTCAATGACATTTGCCTCCCTCATCGCAGGCGCGTACAGTTTGTCAAATGTCTCGCGATTGAGTTTCCTCTTCCCATTGAAGACGATGTATGGCAGGACATTAGGTTGTGCAGATGGCAACAAGAGCTTCCGAATGCTCGAATGCACGCCATCCGCTGCGATAATGATGTTTGCTGCACTTGTCTCCCCATTCTGAAACCGCACCTTAGTGTCTTTCGGAGCAGGTTCTACGCTCTCGAGTGAATTTTCCCACCGGATATCGAGTCCTTCGCGCAACAACTGTTCAAGCTTGTTTTTGTTGGCGCGGAAAGAAGACTGAGTGTCGTACAAGCCGTCATGACTCGGAAGCTCTAAACTTGAGCCAATCTTCCCATAGCCATCGTTCTCTGCGTCAACAGCTACCCGTCTCTTGAAGGCATCCTCATCAATGTCGAGAAGTTTGAGGAGTGGCTTGTAAGCTGTCGCGTGTAAAGTGATGCCATAATTGAATCTGGGCTTCAAAGCTGCTTTTTCGTATAGGACAGCTGGTATGCCACGGCGTAGGAGACTGCGACCCAGCGTCAAGCCTGCAATGCCTGCACCGATGATGGAAATAGAGGTCGTCATTGCATTGTGTTTTTTTCCAAAAATGTACTGTGACATTGAAATCGATAGAGGTTGTACAGCCGATGGTCTGGACTCGATGGCAGATCGTGATCGAGCCAATCAGCGTGCCGCGGAGCACAGATGCTCCAACTTTGGTACACCAAGGTAAACAGGACGTCGATAATCATGCATTACAAACTTCGCACTTATGCTTCTCCTTACACGTATTAACAATAATCAATTATATCAAGTGTATACACTCTTGTCTCTCATTAAGCATTATAGGTAGATGTAGCAGAATGGATCTGCATCCAACGTGTCCAGGAGCTCCTCGATCATTTTTGGCTCTATGTTCAGCCAGTTCATCTGGATAATGTCCTTGAGGGTAGTCTTTGCACTGTTGGGTTGGAATGCAGCGACATTGCCCGCGATAGTGTTGGCTTGGTCAAGGTGTAGAGCTTGCCAGATCCACCACACACGGTCCACCATGGCGTGGTGCAGATAGAAGACCGGGTCGTTGGGACTGCTGTAAAAGTCTCCACCGTCTCCACCCATGGTGTAGTGTCCAGAGGCGTGTAGGCCCAAGAAACGATCACCGAAGCGACCTTGAAGTTCATCCTGGAAAGTGGCAATGTTCTTGGATGCAGCGCCGATTGTGACGTTGAGCAGATTCTCGTTGGTGAGCCAGGTCTTCGCTGCATACGACGTGATGTCTCGCTTTGCGCAGCGAGGGTTGAAGTCGAGTGGCTGTGCGACCTTGGGCTCTCCGGCCATGGCTGGGCTCACAGGACCGAGGTTGATTTGGACGCTGACACGGTCAGTCAGGAGAACTTTCAATGTGTGCACTAGGCTACTAACCCTTTGAATGGCCCGCTGTTGATGCAACCTCCACCATTGCCTGAAGGGAGGAAAATGGTTCCGCCGCCACCTACACTTCCGTTGTGCGCGACAAAGGAGCCATCGCCACCCAGACTTGTATCGGATCCGTCAAAAACAGGAGACTTTGTAACATCGTCCTGGTAACTGAACCAGTTCCAGTAAGGCTGGTAGCCAGTGTAGCCACATTCTTGCCTCAGAGTCTTTTCATAGGCAAAGGTGAAATACCTATGCCAGGTCAAGAAGTTTCCAGTGCCGTGGATGGATCGCGTCTGGTTGATGTGCTGTCCGACAAAGTCATCGAATCGCGTTTTGGCGCCTGGAACCAATGCTGGGTCAGACTTCGAAGGCAGGGACTGTAGGCATTTCACAGCGCTGATGTATTCTCTGCGCTGTTTCTTGCTCAAATGATCCCTTGGGGGCTATTAGTTTGATTGACAAAACATAAGAACACACCAACTTACCAATTCCTCCTGACAGGTGCGTTGAAGACAGAGCAGCTCGATCTCCTTTCAAGGCTACCGTTGGTCTCCGCCTCCTTCAATGCCGCAATCGCTTGATCCTGTAGATCTTGGATAACATCACGGCGTTGAAGGGCAGCAGACTCGACTACACTGGCCAAGGCCAGGATAGCGGTAGGGAAACCAAGGAAACGCATCTTGTAAGGGAGCGTGAAACAAGAGAGTTGACTGCTGAAAGAAAAAACTTCAGTGTAGAACTGCGTACAGCGCGTCTAATATGGGCTTTATGGGGCGTAGGCTGACTTGCATGTGCATGCACCGACATGGATCGGCCATCTATATCCGCACCCAAGGCCGTCCATGAGCGATTGGTGTTGGTTCTATGTCTAGAAATAGCTGGTGATGAGCCCGATTCATGTCCTAGACGCGGCCCATGTGAAGCTCATACCCACACCTAAGAGGATGGGCATGACTCGTGTTATACCGAGGTCTTGGGCTGTGGGTCGAAGTAGGCACTTGGATACCACTATTGTAGTGCAGATTTCTAGAGTGCAAAGTAGATTATATGATGGTAAGGCGATTGTTAAGGCGTGCATCACTTATTGCTTTTTGCCATCGACAATATGCAGAGACGTCCATGGCAATTCGAGAATTCATTTGTTCGAACAGCCCATATGCAGGATATGTTGGTCCATGTGGGCTCGTAGGATTGCCAAGCATCTGTCAAGCCGCCTTCGATATACCCGCGCAAATGGAACGCATGAGGGGCCAAAAGTTGATTCGCATTCGCGAAGCGGAGTGCGGGTAAGATCAACCATGGAGCTGCGCGCTGGGCCATGCCAAACCCGCATTGCAATCAAGTCCTTCTCTTTGCCTCAAGTGGCGTTTTGCAAAAGGCTGAGCGCAGGAAAAGTTGAAGCGAACCATACTTGTTCGGTACGCCGGGTTGGTGGAAGATTGCCAGGGGAAGTGCAAACCGTGCCGCGAAGGAAGGGCGGGACGACGGGGGGCGACGGGGCCCAGGACGATTACTTTGGTTGTGGTTGGTGAGGCTGCAGGGACTGCAGCTAATTAATTAAACACGTTCGCAACTACGTCTCAAAGTAGTCCAACACCCGCCGGGTAATCCCACACTACACAGCCATGGTATTCTTGTATTCTCCGTCCACACGCACACCAACTACGCCACACTCATCTACTTTACAGATGAGAGCTAAAAGTCGGGCTTGTGCTACAATCAGCACAACTCCCTTCTGCTTCTCTAGTCTTCCTCAACCGCCTCCTCCAATTTTCTACAAAGACTCAGGATATCGGAGAGCCTAGAACTTCTCCGCAAATAAAATAAGGAAGACCTTGGCGAATCCGGGAGGATTGCAGTGTTGACAATTTACACGACTTGGTGTTCACGAGCACGCCCAATAGTAGCAGCTCTGTTACGGCCATGGCAGCAATCCGCTTGGATGGCCAAGATGCCTAGAAGGACAAACATGGACGAGTTCCACATCGCGCAACTATGTCCGATAGCACATATACCTAATGTAGCAGCTGCTGTGATGCATGGTGGGAAGAATTGTCTGATCCCAAGGTAATGCAAGAGCGTCATGAGCGCGCTGTGAAACGCTTGGTTGGAACCGAGTTCCTGTCTGCCAGCGCCAGAGAAAGAGGCTATCGTATCTTGACTCTTTTAATGTTCAATATTTCTATCTTTTGTTGTTCAGTTTTTGCGCCCCACTGGTTTGCGCTCGTCTGCGACGATCATGTCTTCGACTTCTGTGGGCCCTCCTGTGGACCCCAAATGGGCGGCCGAGAACAACCTTCCTCGCCTTCTCGCATTAACGGGCGTTTTCCATATCGCCGCATTGACTAGTGTTGGCCTCCGACTGTTTGTCCGTGTGGGTTTACTGCGGTCGCTGGGCAAAGACGACATTGCCATTGTACTCGCTGCTGTACGTACTCGGGCTTCACTCTGTGGTTGAGCATTCCTAACAGATGGCAGTTTGGGGCTCTGGGTGGATGGATTTGCTTCATTCTTCAGGGAAACCATGGCTTTGGACGGCATGCTAAGACGGTTTCCAAGGAAGATATGCAGGAGTTTACTCACATAGGCTTCTTTGGCAGTATTATTTCTGCCATTGGTGCTCTTGGGTTGTTGAAGATTTCCATTGCTCTCTTCCTGCTGAGACTGAAAAACAACAACATGTGGAAGTGGTATTCGCGCTGTCTGTGGGCACTGATAGGTAAGAACAGTGTTTGAAAACCCGAGTCATGGCCCTAACATCATCAAACAGCTCTGGTAACAATCTACACGATCGGCGCATGGCTCACCTTTTTCCTGTATTGCAAGCCCATGGACGCAATGTGGACCAAGAAAGGTGTCTGCTACAGCCAGAAGATGTTTGTCGCATTCGCACTGACGAACACGGGTAAGCGCAGAACAAACAATGCGAAGCCTCCACTGACATGCGATAGCATTGAACATCTTTACTGATGTGTGCTTTGCAACTCTACCAATTCCCATCATCTGGAGTTTACAAATGTCTCGGACCACGCGTATCAACTTGATCGGCGTTCTCAGTCTCGGATACATGTAAGCTACATCAGGGGCTCAAAATCCTCCCGTCACTAACAATCCTCCAGTGCCGTCGCCCTAGGAATAGTAAAAGCAAGCTACCAAGTCAAACGAGACCCAGACAGGACGTTGTAAGTTCCACCCAACCCACTCGCTCCAACCCCACTAACGTCCCTCACAGCAACCAGCACCTAAACGTCTACGGCTTGTAAGTTCCCATCCAATCCCCAAATTCACACAATCTAACCCCCCCCCCCCATCCAGCCTCCAACTCAACGTCGGCATAATCGCCGCCTGCATCCCAACCCTCAAACCCCTCCTGCGCACCACCCCCTCATCCCGCACCCCCCGCCGCAGTGCCTACAACGACATCGAGCACGCCGAAACAATCGGCAGCGGCCGCGCCCACAAACCACGCGCCAGCTTCCTCAACACAACCAAGACGGGCACCTCCCCCACAGCCACCACCTTCACCATCGACGAAACCTTCGAAATGGCGAACCGCGGTAGTCTACGCGAGAAATTGGCAGGGGGCGGCGCAGGTGCTGGAGTGAGTACGCATCAGCAGAACGTCGTGTATAGTGATAGGAATGGTGTGCGGACGAGTAGCCAGGAGAGGATTCTACAGGCGGAGGGGGGAGCCGAGGAGGCAAGTCGGATTCTTTGTACGACGGAGGTGGTGGTGGATAGTGTGGAGAGGGTGAGGAGGAAGCGGTGAGTGGAGATGGTTTAATGTGCGTGTTTCTTTTTTTGGGGGGAATATGTGTGGGGGGGAGCATGTATTATGTAGAAAAGCTTTATGATTTGCGAATTTCTGATACCCGTTGTTTTCGCTTTTCTTTTGCAGGGCTTGGTAACTTGGTAATTCTTTTTTTTGGGAAGCGAGATATGTAGGTTCTGTGTGATGAGCAAATGTTATTGTACAGTTGTACCTGGAGAACTATCTGTGCTGCATGCGTCCTTTTGCCCTTTTGGAGGAGCAGCCGGCACGCTAGGATGCCTACTCAGCAGGACTATAACATGCACTCCATGGATAACTCGCTATGCTCAAAACACCCCCTACTGGCTCCGAATATCAGAGAACCAGGCACACATTCCGAAATACTCTCTGAAATACCGCCGGTTCACCAAGCTAAGTCATCACCAATGGCATAAATATTCATGTACACATCATCAGCAGCATGATAGTCATACAAGATTCCATTTCAGCTTGAACCTAAGGTGAATGCCCCACTATTATGCATTCATGACCATGACTATCTCCTCTTATCATCACCTACAAGTGTCCATGCAAAATATTAGACATCTCATTCATGTCCACCTTGGCCATCTTTGTCTAGCACATGCTCTGCTGACTCCGACAAGAACGGTTTCCTGAAGTAGACGATGCTAGGGCATATGTCTACCAACCTCCATTACCACCGTCATTCCAAGAAGCTTCGCCGGTAGGAGCAGCAGAATTGCCCGTATCTCCACCCCAGCCACCACCAGCATCGCCACCGGTATCGTCGTTGGTGTCAGCAATCGGAGCCTTGCAACGCTGTTCAAGTTAGCATGGATCCCTTCCTCAACACAAGGAATGCTTACCTTGGGGCCATGGCCCAGCTCGCCGCAGTTGCTGCACTTGTGCTTGGCCCAGTCCTTGGGTTCGGGACAATCACGAGAGAAGTGGCCCATCTGCTCACAATTGCGACAGATGACGGTGTCGGGATTACGAGGCTGGTCGCACTCCTTGGCCATGTGCTCGGTCGATCCACAATTGCGACAGGTACGGGCGGCAACGTTAGGGCACTATGAGCTGTCAGTATGTATTGGGTAACCAGTATCAATGTGTGTACTGACATCCTTGGAAAAGTGACCAATCTCGTTGCACTTGCGGCACTCAACGCCCTCGGCTGAACGAGGCTCGGGACAATCCTTAGCGTTATGACCTTCCTGCTTGCAATTCTTGCAGGCAAAGGGGTTGTGACGTTCTTTGGTGCAGTCGCGGGATCGATGGCCGATTTCCTTACAGTTGATGCACTGGATCTCGGGCTGGTGCGTCTCGCGTTCAACCTGCTCCTGTTTACAGTGCTGCTGATATGTTAGTCCGAGATTATTCAAAAAAAGAGTCCTGGTTGGATATACTGACCTTGCGAATGTGACCAAGCTCACCGCAGTTGCCACACAGTGGTATACCACGATCTTGGACATCGCCACAGGATGCAAGACGTTTCATGTTCTCAGCAGGGCTCTCGGGCCAACCCTGGGCCAACTTGGGGCGACGAGGCTTTGGAGAGAGCTGGAAAGTCAGGACATACTCGCGATCAGGGTTGCCAATGAGGTCGACAATAGTCATGTTGATGGGGATCTCCTCCTTTTTGGCAATGAGGTAGATGCCGAGACCATCTTCACGCAGAGCTTGCTCTACAGCTGGAAGATTGAACTGGTCCATGGTGGCACGAGCATACGCCTTCAGACAGACACGGAACACGTCGAAATCTTTTTCTTTAGCGGCATCGATGAGAGCAACCCAGGCAGCTTCGGCATCCAACTCGGGAACGCCCGACCAGTTGACTGAACGGCGGGATTTGCAATCAATCGCACGGTGACCCGGCTGGTCACAGAGCTTACAGGTTCCATCAAATGGACGTTGGACACGCTCATTAGTACAGTCAGCCTTGTTGTGGCCAACTTGACCACAGTTGAAGCATTCTCCGGTCAGACCGATGCCGCCCTCTGGCTTTGATGGGCATTCCCGGGCATAATGACCTGACTGCTTGCAACTGTTGTGTGTGTCAGTATAGCCAAAGTGAAGGTTCTGAGCCTCACTCACATCCGACAGGTATCGTCGGCACCGCCGTCGGCACCACCAGTATTTGCACCAGCATCGGCACGAGTGTTGCTACTGCCACCGCCCCAGTCATCACCGCAAGTTGGAGCATGGTCCCAGCCAAAGGCATCGCCTGCACAGAAAATCAGTATTCGCTCATAGCATTTGCGTGCCGCGTCGTGCCACATACCTGAAGTGCCGCCTGTGTCCCAGCTCATAGTGAGTGACACTTGCTGCAGTGAGGCTGTAGTGTTGTTTGTGTCTAGTATAGTAGAAAAGGATTTGCAGTAGCAGTGCAAAACTTGAAGTAGATGACTGGCACGAGTTGAAAAAGGTTTGTGCCGTGTAGATGAGTAAGTCACACTGGTGCCTCCTGCTTTGTCTACCACGCCAGGGGTCCGTGCTCAGACCTGCAGGTCAAACTGAAGGTGAGGGTGAGTAAGGCAGCATGCCTTGCAACAGAGAGTATCACGGGTGAGAGGGGATCTATGAGGCTGCCGTAGGTGAAGTCGAGGGACGCAGACAATGCTGCAGTCACTACCAGAGAAAAGCTTGAAGATGTTTTACGTTGTTGGATACATAAGTGAAAATCAACTCATCAGGACACATGCCACCCAGAAAACAAGGCGTGCCGTGTCTCTTTGTCCTAAAAGAAAAAGATGCTGGTATCATGTCATAAAACTCCCACACAAGACAACAAGTGCCTATTCGTAATGCGACGACACGCTCCCTGAAGTCACACAAACCTGAAAAACTCCCACAAGATGCGTAGGCAGACACGCCCTGATTTGACTTGCTATCGAACAGATAACCAAACATGGCCAAACCTAGACACCACGGAACTAAGGGAAATGTCAGCATAGGCTCTTCGTGTAGTGTCTTCCGTGTTCCACTTACCGCTCGGACAACCAAGAACCACATTGCACCAACAAACCTGAAAGCTGACAAGCCTGCAACACTGTACAAAACAACAGCCAGATAGATGGTAGCAGCCTCGTTCCTCTTCTTCTGCGCCTCATCTGGAGTGCTGACGGTGAGCTCCAGGCCACCCGACTGCAGAACCAAGGCTGTCAGGCCCAAGTTGCAAAACATCCAGAACAAGACGACACCGGATCGGAAACCCTTGTAATAATCTTCCTGCTTCTCACTCGCTGAAGGAACCTTCTTCTCCTCCACCCACTTACTGCTAAACACCTTTAGCTCTTCCTCATATTGAGTGTTGAGATCGGCATCGTCAGTAGGTGCTTGAATGTCGGCTTTACCGTCGGCTTTTGTGACGACTGAAGGTAGCTTCTCTGGTTTATCATCTCCCTTTGTACCCCAGGTGATATCGTGCGTGTTACAGAAAGCGTAGACGTTGAGAATGTTGATGTATGTCGGGGTCATGAGAAGATATTGGAAGAAGGAAGTGAACATGTGCCACGGATCCAAGAAGATGATGGAGACGAGGAACCACATGACATACGTCGACAGTAGCGAGATGATCAATGTCGCGAAGATCCTATCTCTGAACAGGTCCGCAAAGTTGAAGCCTCCGTTGGCAGCGATCTGGCCCTGGACGGAACGGACACTGATGAAGATGGATGCAAACATGAGGTATGCCATGATGATGCACCAAAAGTAGACCATGGACATGTACCACTTGTTGGAACCCTGCGGTCGATTACCCAATGACAGGATGAAACAGGTGATCAAGACAGCGATGTAGAGCCATTCGAACACAATGAAGAGAACCTTGCCAGCAGTGCCAAGTTCATTTTGCAGAGAAGCCGTGAGAATGCGGAAGACCAGGAAGAAGTTACCGAGGGCGAACCAAGCGAAGATCATGCTAATCGTCTGGTAGACGAATTCGACGAGGAACATCATTTTGCGCAAGAAAGAGTGATCACTGCGGAAGATGTCGAAGGAGTGAGCCAAGGCATAGACAGCAGCGAAGAAGGAACCGTTAAGCCAACGACGACGCTGACTGATGAACTCGGCCATGGTGGTAGGAACGTCAGTTTCTCCAGTTGCCGACTTTACGTATTGCAAGATCCAGTGGCAATTGCGTTTGGAGACCAACTCGAAACAAAGAATACGATCTTCAGCCAAGTACATGTTGGCAGTGAAAATACCAGCGTTGGCGCCGTGCATCTTCTCACCAGCAAAGTACTTCTCCAATGGACCCTGTCCAGTCTTGTCGTTCTGGAGAGCGACATATCTGTAGGCTGAGAAAGCACCGGGAAGCACACTAATGAAACCAAAGGCTGATTCCAAGGGCTTGTCCAGAATATTACTCATCTTGTACTCAAAGTTCTGAGTTGCTACCAGCGGGTTCAGAAGCTTCTTTCCATGCACCAACATAGCCTTGATCTCACCACAGGCACCAGCGCACATGGGCTCGAGATCAAAGGCCTTCCATAGTTGGTAGACGGAATCCTTTCCAGGCTTGGTACCCGCATCGATGAGCACGCAGACGTTTGGATCTAGGACGGCGCCGAAAGCCTGGAAGAACCAGCGATGCGAGTTGATCTTCTTCTGGTTCTTTTCTTTGAGACAGAACAACATCTGCACAGGAGTGTTGCCCTTTTTGACATTGACGACACCCTTCTTGATGTCGAGTGTCATCTGGGTAGTGTACTCGTAGATATGGGCAGTTACGTCCTTGCCGTTAACTTGCTGCTTGGCAATGCCGTCCTGGTATACACCGAGACCAGCTAGTACGGCACGGGTTCGCGGATTGATCTTGGCACGACCATCGCTGACGACGCATACGACGATCTTCTTCCACGCGTCCTTACCCCACGTTTTACTGTTGGTTCGCGAGTTCATGTACTCAATGTTCTTGATTACGCCACTCATTGTTCGCGCGAACAGCTCGTCTTCCTCGTTGTACATGGTAATGACAATGAACAGCTCGGTGTGTCGCGGCTTCGCAAACAGCTTTTGACGAAGGGTGAAGCGCTCGGCATCAAAGTCTGCAGGATCGCATGTGGCGGCCGAGTAGCGCATGTGTGTGAACTCGTCACGCTCGGGGGGCTGTGCATGTGGGACTTGGTTCAGCAGCCGTGGCGGAATCGGGCAGTCGAGCACCAAGTTACCCTTGAACAACTGCACTTCCTTGACCGTTTTCCATCTTTTGATCGGTGCCTGGCTGGGTGGCGGTGCAGGCTCATCATGAAACGGGTTCTCTGGGTCCATATCTTCTGGGTCGTGAGGATCCGGCCCGTATGAGTTTGCGCTTTGCATCATGGGTCTGTTCATATCGTCGTCCTGCCAGTAGTGCGTAGGCTGCGTGCCATATCCCGCACCGGGGCTCTCGTCATGCGGAGTTGGGTCGTAAGGCTGGTTGTAGTATGCATCGTGGTGTTGTTGGGGGTCGAATGAATAGTTGTTTTCGTGTCGTTGCGGTCGTGGGTCGTAGTCGTCGTGGTAGTTGCCTCCAGTGTATGGAATGTTTTCTACCGAATACTGCGTTTTGTTAGCCTGTGGTGTTTGGGCATGTCGCGACCATAGCAAAGTGCCTTAACAGCTCTCAGAATGTCTCATGCTGTGTATCCGACGTACACTTGGTTGTAGGGGCAAGCGGTCGCTAGAGGCAATTGCTTGGTTTGGTCCCATGGGAATCTCCAAGACGCCCGATGGCGAGGGAGATGTATATCGGTCTTCGAGTTGGTAGCCTCGCAGCGGCTGTCCGGGAGAGGGCGTGCGCCCGTTTCCTCGTCGTGGATCCATCTCGAACGGGTCGTCGTTGCCGCCCGGGTGGTCTGGACAGCGGTGTTAGTGTTGCGATATGGCAGACCGTGGGTGAGGTAAGAAGGGAGGGAAACAAAGGACAGGACCGAAGGAGTGGTCACAGGGTCGTTGCTCAGGCGCGTAAGGACGGAAGCAGTGCTCCGTGGGCACTCACCTAGTCTGTTGTATGACATGCCGACGTGATTTCCGTGGTGCGGCCGCAACTTTAGTTCAATCTGGCGGCAATGCAACAACCGAAACCACAGTCCAAAACGTTAATGGGAGGGATGAGGCGACAGCAAATCCAAAGGCGCAGCCGTTGTTGTGCTCGTCGTATAAGCGTTGCGGGATAGAGGGCAGGAATATGTATCGTGTTTCAGGTGGGCTTGGTGGGTCACAAAAGCTGCAGGGTGCACCGCAGTTGTTTACCACAGCAACCGGCGGGCACAGGTGGGTAATGATGTAACGGCGGGCACTCGAGCGCACAAGGCCGGATACGAGGTTGGCCCAGGCAAAGAGCGGAACGATGATGGAATGTGTGTTTTGTTTTGAGATGTCGACGTCTCTCAGCTGGTCGAGCATGCAGGCGGGTGGGTGTACCTTGAAGTATGTACGCAGCCGCCAAGCAGGGCAGGGCAAGGCAAAGTTGCGACTGCGACTGCGACTGCGACTGCGACTGCGCACCATTCGCTACGCAATCAACGTGGGGCATGCCCGCCACAACTCCTCAGCCTTCACAGCCGCATCCACTGACGAGGCCATGCATGTGACCTGCTTATGCAAAGCACTGCCGTTAATAGACGAGGGGCTGCTACGGATGAGCTATACTGGTCGTGCATCTTGACAGCATCTGCCCTGCTGCCGTGCCATGTCTTCCTTTCGTCTGGTGTTGCATGAGATGGTCTTGTTAGTGCAGTCGACACACACACAACCCACAGCCGTAGGTGGATGCTGGTGCACGCCTAACATACCAAGTGCTTATTCCAGCGGTGGCTGCGCATGAGTAGCAAGCCTCCCAAGCCCGAAATACTTAGCGAGGCGAGTCATGGCTACAACTCGTCGAGATGCACGTGTATGCATGTAAGTATGTAGTAGATAGTAAGTTGCCCTGTGAACCTTGGGACGGAAACACGCGCGGCCGGTGCCTTGGACTTGTCTGTGCCTGTGCTGTACCTCGTCTTGGCACCCAAACCGTCCCACCATTCCCCCAGATCTTCGCTCGCTTCTCCACAGGCACAGACATACCCAGACACTGGCCAGCTTTTTTCTTGTCTACCATACCATATCACACCATCTATACACACAACGCCCCCGCACACTCATCGAAACAATGGGCGAATCAACCTCCCCGCAGCCCGTCTCCGTCCTCTTCGTCTGCCTTGGAAACATCTGTATGTACACCACCATCCCTCTCTTCCTGCACACCACTAACTCCACCACACGTAGGCCGCTCAACAATGGCAGAAGGCGTCTTCCAGTCCCTTACACGACCCGCTGGAAAATCTCCACACCCACTGATATCCCACATCGACTCATGCGGCACCGGCGCATACCACATCGGCTCCGACCCAGACTCGCGCACAATGGCTACCCTCCGCAAGAACAACATCACCTCGTACCGCCACTCGGCCCGCAAGTTCTCGCCCGTCACCGACTTTGACAAGTTTGACTACATCTTCGCCATGGACGATGACAACCTGGCAGACCTAGAGAGTTTGCGACAGAGGGAAGTCAAGAAGAGGGGTGGCGAGGACGGCATCGGGCAAGTCATGCTGTTTGGCGAGTTTGGTGGCAAGAGGAGGAAGTACAGGGGCAGGGAGATGGGCGAGGAGATTGCCGATCCATACTATGGCGGCGACGATGGATTCACCATTGCCTACGAGCAGGCCCAGAGATTTAGCAAGGCCTTCTTGGAAAAGCTGGAAGCGGGAGAGTTGAGCTGAGATTGCGCGCGTTGGCATGGCACCAACGGTGGTGGTTGGAAGACTCGTCTGTGAACCGAGTCTCGTTTTGATACCCATAGACTGGCCATGGGCTAGAGTGTATTTTACATTACACGAATCATATCGTTTTCTTCCGTTCCGCGTTTCCTCCTGGGTATATCCTGTTGTCGCGCCGTCGTCATGAGTTTTGCTTAATCTGTCTCTCGAGATCAAGCAGCTTCTCCACCATCTTTCCTCGCATGAACTCGGTCAATCCCAATCTGTCGTGATGTCAGTCTTGAATCACTCGGTGATATCCCCTGTCATCTTGGTACTCACATTCCCTCCCTCGTCACAATGCGATATGTCCCGCTATTCTGCCACGCCCCATCACCTCCATTCAACCTCCCATGCGCATCCACCTCCACACTCCCAAATATATCCTCAGGCCAAGCAATGCGCCCATAGTCTGGCGGGTTCCTCAAATCGCTAACGTGTATCCACCCTCCGTGTCCCCCTCCGCCCATGCCGCCCTGGTGATTTGCCCCGCCTGCACCGTCATTGGGCTGTGAGAGATTGGAGCCACCGGGCGACGCGTAGACAGCTGCTTGCGACTGTACGTAGGGATCCTGAGCCGCATGCGCCGCGAACACCGAATATAGTATCGGCAGAAACTGGGGGTTTTCGGTGAAATTGCGGGGTGTGGGTGGTAGAGCAGTGCAAGTGCCGATTGCGAGTTGAGGTGTTGGAGGCTCCGTGGGGAGAAGGGATAGCAATTGTTTGCTTGGATCAAATGGATCTTTGTGCACGTACTATATTTTGCGTTAGTATCTAGATCATTAAGAAAAGCAATAAGACATAAGGATGAGCATTACAATGTGCGGGTTCTCGGCCAATGTCGAAGCGGGCCGGGCGCCTCGAAGCCGAAGGGTTGTTCGCGATGCAGGAACCACACGGCGCGATGAGCGCACAAATGTGTTGGCGAGCATTTGGTACAGTACTGGGCACATTGTGGTATGTAAACAAGCTGGAGTTTGGAGGTGAAGCTTCGCACGGCAACACAGCAAAGCTCGGATTGAGAATCACGAAAAGATGGGGATGAGTAACCATGACGAAGTGCATCTCGGAAGTCCGATCGCTTGGGGACTAGTAGCGGTAGATCGTATGCTAGCGCTCTTTTCTGCACTTTATCTTTGGTTCAAGACATGATAGTCAAACGAAACATACGCCCGTCTCCATATTATTCCCTGAACCATGCTATGCTGCTGTGATAGGATGCCAATTCTCCATCTTCATTGTGCCGCCATTATACGCCGCCGTCCCCGCCGTCCGCACCCTTAACCCCGGTGTCGTCCAAGCGCAATCCCCGAAAACCCCATTCTGCGCAGCGACTTCACTAACAGGAATGCCGAGCGTAGGCGTGTACTCGGCCTGGTAAATGGTCTCGCTGGCGCCGCAGCCCCAGAACCCACAGTACTCTGATGCGCGCACGGTAGCGAGGTCTGCGACGGAGAAACCGGGGGAACCGTGGAAAGTGCAGTATCGGCGTTGGCCGGAGCCCGCGCATACACGTGATATAGTTACGATGTCGGACTCGCGTTGTGCAACCGTTAGAAGCGAGGCCGTTGTCGATGGCGCGAACACGTCTGTTTTAGTGGCCGTGTTTGTGTTGCCGATCAGCGAGGCCCGGCCGGTGAGTGTCTGGAGGATTGCGTTGCGTAAAAGATAGTACACGCTTGGACTCGTCATCGTTATGCCAGAAACTACGGCAGTCCTGGCTGGACCAGACGTAGTAGTCGCGTTCGTGCTGTTGGTGTCGCAAAATGCCGATCCAGAGGGGATTGCAGTACTAGGCCAGTAGAACGCGTCCCACGTTCCTCCTTCAAGAAAGCATGGAGGCTGTGATGGTACTGTGCCATCGTTGAGAACTTTGCATCCAGGCCCTGCAATTGATCCCGTGGCGGAGGGATTCTGCGACAAGAATGATGTACGCCAGTTGTATGCGTCCTTCAGCCGAGTACACAATGCGCCGTAGTCACTAGCGACAGTACAGGTTGGGGATGGCAAGTTATCGAGTTCTGTAGACCATGGTGGTGTATAGTATGTAGCCTCACCCGTGATGGTGAAGGTGTATGTCCCGGTAACAGTCTGACATTTTGTCGAGCTTGTTGACGCACGAGGGAATCCATCACACAATGTTGTTAAAGACGGCAAAGGCGTGGTTTTGCAATCGAATCTGTCATTGAGGTATGCAGAGTACGAATACGACGTGGTTGACCAAGGATTCCAGGTATAATTCTGGCTGCTCAAAAGCTCGGTATAGAGGAACCAGGAGGCTGAGGAATAGCTGGCGTGGGCATCCCAGCAATTAATTACACTTGCCGGGATATCGGAGAAGTCGGGGGGCAGAGCGGGAGTATTTGCAGGTGGTATCGGTGGATGCGTGGGAGCAGGAGCTGCGACAGTGGTCGAGGGTGCATTCGAGCTCGATGTAGGACTTGGAATGGACTCTATTTAGAACAGTAAGTCATTGGTGCAACTTCGATATCTGACACATCTTGGAGATCATCTTACGTGCCAGTCCCCCAACTTGTAGATATGCAGCAGTGACCCAGCAAACCTGCATCACTTTGGAAGACATGTTTGCTTGCTTTGATATAAAAAAGTACTACTTTCTACGACAGCTTCTGTTTATATGTCCCTCGAAAAAATCCACTACCTTCCCCGCATGGAAATAATTGTTTATTAGCATCACGAGTCAAGCTGAATACCTGTATTGCTCTACCAATACTCAACAGCCAATTAGAGACTGAGCAACATGTCCAATACGATGCTAGCAATTTGTACGTTTCTATTTCGGGGTTTACCATATGCAATGTCAGCAGGCTGCATATATTGCGGGATGAACCGCCAAGCGGCTGAAATCAGCCCTAGGAAAATCAGCAATACCAATTAGGATAGTAACTTCACGACATTTTACTCGGATACTGAATATTCAAAGTTCCTTCTGTTAGTGGAAAATTCAATTCTTCATACCTACTATGCGGTGAACGAATGTAATTGTTGGGCACGGTCGTGTTAATGCCTGAGACAAACGTTCATATGTGAGCTCTAAGAGATATCTAGTCGATACTGGGATCTTCAGCAAATTTTCAATGTAATACAAGGAAAGACTAGCTCAGAAGGAGGAAACCCTAGTCCCGGCCGGTGGTTAATAATCTGGTGAACATGGGCTTTCCCAATACAGTGAATTTCCTCATCGTGTGTCGAATGTCAGATGAGAGTCATGCCACTTCATAGGGATCTATTTCACTACACCGTGGAGTCATATGCGATCGAGCATATAAATGTGGAGAAGCATTCCTTAATCAGATAGGTAATAAATTTGAATAGTAATCGCCAGTAAAATCGAAAGTATTCGCATCGAGACTTGGTCTATCCATGGAATGTATTGATAGCCCGGTAGACATGCTTATCAGATGCTGGCACGTTTGCCGTAAGGATTTACTGTTGGCTCATACACTGATAGATTTGGCAAGAATAGGAGCATATATCAAGGCGTCTAGACTCTACAGTTATGTGCTAGAGCTGGTGCAGAAATGGGCTTCGCAATCAAGCGTGGTGTGGCCTGCGATGCGAAATACGAATACCTAGGCGACCCATATTTCGCCATCTTCAATAATTCGCTACATCTTTATAGAGGAAAGTTTATATTTGCTCGAATACTCAAAGCCTTCAAAATCCTATATCATATAGCGATTGATGCTGCGTAATGTTTGGAGTAGGTAGGCAATGTCACAATATGCTATCATATTTGTTGTTTTGCAGTCCCTGTACCACAGCTGTATAATTATGCACTGTAGTTTGCTAGCAAGAGCATTATGCTTAAGCGCGTTTAAAACGGTTCCATGAGGTCGGTATCGTATGACTCTGTTGATACTCTGGAACTATTTTAGAAAAGATGAATTCGTCCCATATCTTCTGGAAATGGAAGAACCAGACCAATGCCCGCTATTGTGTAGATTTGCATTACGAAAAAAGAACTTCCTATTCTACTCCCATGCTTCATACCTCGCAATGTCAATAGTAATTATAAGATCAACCAAACAACGACCGGGTAAGGAAATTTACAAAGAATATCAAGAAGTCTTATGTACTTTGACCATTTTCACTCCACCACGATGCCCTGAGCTCCACAAACCAGCCCCGAAAACTTTAAAATTGTTAGAGAAGGACTAAATAGTTGATGAAAAGCAATTTCCAAGCCCAGTTCTTTGAATATCCAATTCCGCAGTTCGGCGCCGATCATGCTGTCAACACCATAGCTCACTATGGAACGTTCAGCGTTTTCATCGGCGCTGAATACAGCCTCTTCGATTAACAGCACTCGAGATAGCTTGGCGAGAAAGTGGTTGCATACTAAATCTACCGCTTTTGCTGGCGACTCTACTCCAACGGCTTTTAGTCGTGTTAAGATGGAACCTGCCTCGCCATCGGCTCGCTGATTACCGCTACCGCGCGCATTCATGGAATGCACGAGGGTCGAGAATCGCGGATCGGCTGACCAAAAGGCGTCAATGTCGCCTTCAATCTCGGTGCTCGCTTTGTGTAGCTCAGATGGGTCCAGTCCGACGATGAGGTGATCGATAGGATCGTGTTGCTGATGTGCCTGGGTCTGCTGCTCGATGATGGCGACTTCGAAAGAATCCAGCATTGCCTCTTCATCGATGCCGTACATACCCTTGCGCTTGAGTGAGTCTTCAAGCTCATCGTTCTGGGCTACGACGCCGACGCCGAGGATCATAGGAAGCGCTATGGCGCAGGCGGGCTTGCCTTGGGACCGACGGAGCCGCGCGAGTGCATCCATGAAAGTGTTTGCGGCCGCGTAGTTGGCTTGGCCTGGTGTTCCGAGAATGCCAGACACGGAACTCATCACGAGAAAGAAGTCCAGGTCTAGGTTGGCAGTGACTTCATTGACATACTTGCTGCCAAGGACCTTTGGTTCAATCGTTGTGGTCCAATTCTCGTAAGTCATGTTTTGGAAGAGGCCGTCCTGGAATTCCGTTAGCAAAGATTAAGAGATTATACAATAAGCAACGGCACTGCTTCCAGTTGACAATATCCCGAGTGCTGATGAGAGTTTTACTTGCCCGCAAAACCATTGCCGCGTGGACAACTCCACGAATGGGTCGATCTGCTGGGATTGAACGAACGACATTTTCGACATCTGCTTTGACTGTCGCATCCCCCCTAAATACCTGAACATTGGCACCTTGTGATTCCAGATTGTTGACAAGGATAGCTGCTTGTTCAGAGTCCATGCCTGATCTTGACAGAAAAGCAAAATTTCGTGCTCCATGCTTCATCATCCATGAAGTAAGGCTACGACCAAGACCTCCAAGGCACCCTACGAGAAGATATGTGGCATTGGAAGGTAAGATCAAACGTGGACGAGATTGAGCAACGTCGACGGAACCTTCATCTGTCTTGTGCCTGATGACGATTTTAGTGTCGCATATTGAGTCTGAAAAAGACTGGATGCTCTGATTGAGTTCAGTGATATTCCGAACGGTAACAGGTGGTGCAGGAAGAGAGCCTTGACGATAAAGTGCCATGATGCGTTCGAGTAAGCGACCAATGACTAACGGCTTCTGGAAGAGACTGGAGAGATTAGCCGATAGATAACTAGCCCTGCGAGATACAGGAGTAAAATCGAGTGGGAACGCAGAGGCGGCAGTGGCGCAGTTCACAAACCGTGAGAAAGCTGGTGTATGTCGCCATGCCTCGCTTGCCACCGCTGGCTCAACCGAACTGCCTGCAAACACGACATCAATCTTGAGATCAAGTAGCTGTTGAGGAGAGTATTCAGTGAGAATCTGTGTGCTTGGAAGTGCAAAGGTGGCCACAATGTGTTTTGCCTCTGCCTCATTTCGCACTGCGATATAGGGAACACAGTCAAGTGCACGAATGATGCATACTGCGGCATTTCCGAGAAGGCCGGACCCAGGGAGAATGAGAACAGATTCACCATGTTCGAGTCTCGCCAAACGCTCAATTCCATACAAAGCGGCTCCATAGTACATTGGAAGGCCTGCAATCGTCGTATATAGCTCTTCGGGATTGAGTACGTGAACCAGACACTCGGCGATGCGCTGAGAGGCGGAGAATTTGCTCATGCTGAACGCAACGATTTTGTCACCGACAGAAACCTTTGTAACGGCACTTCCGACCTTTTTGACAATGCCAGTGGCTTCGTGGCTAAAGTCAGTGTCAAAGGAGGCTCCAAAAATAATCGCTTGGTCCTCGCAGTTCAAACCTGTCGCCAGGGGCCGGAACTCGACTTCATCTTGCTTTAGCGGCGGTTTGCCAAGGGGAGCGGTCTCGAAAACGATCTTTCCGGCCTGGACTTTGCCCACCCAATCAGCTTTGGGGTCAAAAGGCTGCGGTCGCGTCACTATGTCTACGTGAGCGTGTGTCTTGTTCACCTGATTAGCTGGGACGAGGCGACTTAGAAGCAACTGCCCCTCACGGGCGAGATATTCCGCTTCGAGCTTCTTTTCGTTCTTGAAAAGAGCAATCGCCAAGGATGTTGTCTGCAAAATGAAATCCTCCGAAACAATGTCGCTACGAACAAAGTCAACCATGGTTGCTTTGAGCGAAGCTCGCTCAGAGCGGAGTGTTCGTAAAAGTCCTTGTGTCATTGCGGCCTCGGGATCGATACCAGCGCCGAGTTGATCTCCACAAGACACCCAAAGAACGCTTGCAGAATTGCTCAAGAGCTTTTGCAGTTGCAGAAACTCTTTTTCTGACATGGTCGCCATGAGCGGACTCTCAAGGTCGGCTAGCATGATGACATTACTGCAGGGTGAGCAAGCATCTCCAAGCTTGGAAATCTCAATCTTGAACCCAGCTTTCTCGAGATAAAGCCCTAGTCGGGTAAAATCCTCTGTTGCATTGTCTCGATATATCAACAGCACAGAAGTTGCGGACTTGGGGATTTCCCTAACTTTGGGTGCGACGCACATCCTGTCCCTTATGGAGAACATCGATTCTGAGAATCCAGCTTTCTTCATATCATGAACTGTTGCAGGTGTACTCGTTTCTAAGACTGCTTGACCCCTTTCCACTAGCAGCTCAGAGATACAGTTCAACGAATACTTTGGAGTATTGGAAGCAATGACCACATCGAAAGAGTTCTTGAGTTTCTCCTGAGACTGGTTCGTCAAATTGCCAGTCAGGGTAAGTGACACAACAGAAAGCTCTCCTGATTCACTAGGGTCAATTTTTGGCCCATCAGCTTCGGTTGTAGGCGCCGTAGAAGTCGTACTCGACGCAGTCAAGACTGCTGCAAATGTGCGGAACCAGGTCCTTACAGGCTTCGACGGGGTCGTTCCAATCTTTTCTGACGTAGAGGTCTTCCTCAGCACGTTCCAAGGCGATGTGAACATTCGCAACGCATCCATTGATTTGATTGCCACCACTCTAGAGGCTGTGGAACGAGCCATAGGTTTCTTCATCAGCAACGAGCTCTTGCGAGGCGGCAAGGCCCTCTTCAGTGGTGGCGATTATGGAGAAAGCTTGCTCGAGAGCCTCAACATGATCCAGACCAAGGCCAGGGATCTCATGGAGCAAGCGGTAAAATCGCATATTTACCAATTCCACATGTATTCTCAAGAGACGAAAAGGATTCGTCAGCAGTTTGACCACAAGATCGACATCTTGGTCACTGGGACCAACAAGATAGAGCAGTTACTGAGAGACCATATGCAGCAGAAAGATCGCGAGTTGGAGATTACCCAACAGGAAAATAATCGTCTCAAAGCCGAGAATGTAATACTGCGCTCTACATCGCCAATGCAGCAAAGAATGTGGGCTCCTCCACCGCAGCCAATCCAAGCACCGGCTCTGGGTTGGTACATCAACCAGGACACACTGCGAAAGATGATCGACACCTTCGACCTCGACTTCGCCGACGTCGCCTTCGTCATGGATAAGAAAGAGCAGCTTTCCGCAAAAGATAGGGCACGAACTGAGCAAATCATCCACACACCGTTCTTCCAGAACTGGATCGTATCTGCCTCGTCGTCGAAGCTTTTGGTTCACTGGGACTCGCACCTACCGAAGACGATTGCTGACGTCTCGCCACTATCCGTTTTCTGCATGACTCTAGCGCAGGCTCTACTACGGACCAAAGACCGATTCATGTCCGCACTGTGGTTCTGTGGGTGCCACATTGACGAGAGCGAACCTGGAGCTTGGGCTGGTGGGCATGCTATGCTTTTGAGTCTGATCGACCAGTTGTTAAGGCAATTTCAATTCAACACTAGACCTTTATGCAATTGACATTGACCTTGCGAGCCTTCAAGAAAGTGGGCTTGAGGTGCATATCGCGCTACTCAGCTGGTTGGTACGGCAATTACCACGCCAGATAACGCTGTTCATCATTGTGGATGGCGCCGTTTTATTCGAAAGGGAGCAATTCGAAGATGAGGCGTTGAAGGTTTTTGCCAGCTTGCTTAGACTCGTTGTTGATCCCAGAGTGATGGCTTCCGTTAAGGTGCTATTTACCAGCACACCCGGCACGCACATCGTACGAACGCCTTTTGAGCAAGAGGATCTGATCCTGAATGTAGATAACTTACCACGGCCGGCAATAGGGAGCGAGGAACGCATGGTAAGAGAGCTCCAGGGCGAGCTTGGAGACTATGGGAATAGTGATGAGTGGAGGTGAAATAGAGCCCCTGCGAAAAGAAGACGTTCGTAGCTTGCGTTATAGCACGTATATAGGAGTATATACTCTTTATAACCCCTACCAAGACTCCTAAAAGATCCGTCTTAAATTTACTTTTTGATATATCATGTACCTGTCCGCGGAACACCTCCCGGTCGCGACGAAATCCAGTATAAACTAATGGTACCTACTTCTAGATTAACTAAATCAATTCGAGAAAATCCCTCCGTCTTACTTCGATAATACTGAATTTTATATTTCATTTTGATAGATTTAAATCTGGACATTGAAAGTGAAGTCATCACCCGTCGCCAAGTCCAGGTAGCCGAACTCGGAGGAACAGCCCAGACGCCTCAACCTTTGCATTTGTACCGCGGGCCCCTCAACCACGCGCTAGCGCCACCCCCCACTAGCCGCGCAAATTGGTTATGCCTCGACGAATCGCAGAATGCGCTCATTAGGTAGAGCTTTAAGCCGATGCCGTGTCGGCTTAAGTAAGTTTGAGTACTAGGTGCATTGGGTATTGAATTACTTTTTTTGTGCAGCTTTCGACTCATTCTTTCTTTCTTTTCTCACAACTGCTTGTTGGCGATTTCAAGCGACAATGGCTGCAGAGGATGCTGTGGATGAGATACCGCGGGAGGACAATATTGCAGATGTACAGGTAGCTAAGCAGGCGGAGCTACATCGTGATGTTGAAGTTGGTGCCGAGGCAATTGATCTTGATGCGATTGAGAGGGTATATGCGTAAGTACTTTTTTTTACATTTTCTGCAAATACCATACACCTTGCAATGGACGCAACGCTTATTTCGAGTTTAGCAAGCTTGATCGCAGGATACTCCCGGCGTTCTGGGTTCTCTACTTCATGTGCTCGGCGATTCGCTCGAATATTGGACTTGCTCAGACCATGAACCTGGCAGAGGGCCATGACCTCGGATCTGTGCTCGACATCACGCCCAAACAGGTGTCTACGGGTCTGGCGCTGTTCTACGTCTGCTATGTCATTTTCGATTTGCCGTCGAATCTCATCATGTCGAGGGTTAGTCCCCACGCGTGGATGAGTCGCATCGTCACTTGTGTTGGTATCATTGGCATGTGCTTGACTGCTATGAATGCTGCATGGAACCTTTAGTAAGCACCTGCTCGGTACTGCCAGACTGTCTCGTCGCTGACCACGTGTAGTCTACTTAGGTTGTTGCTTGGAATTGTCATTGCAGGCATGTGGCCAGGCATGTCGTACTACCTGACTCTGTTCTACCCTCCATCCCGAACTGGAAAGCGAATTGGACGCTATTTTACAGCTTCCCAGATGTCTGCAGCTGTTGTAGGCTTGGTATCGGCTGGATTCCAAAAGATGGATGGCCTCGGTGGACTTGTTGGGTTTCAGTGGATGTTCCTCCTTTATGGTATCGTTGGATTCATCGTGGGAGTGTCTCTACTCTGGTGGCTTCCAGACAGGCCACTGCCTCCTGGTCAAGTCCGCCAGCGAACAGGGTGGATGAAGTGGCTTCCCCAAAGCAAACCGGCTCTGGAAGGCGAAGACGCGCGTGTTCACTACGAGGATCTCACACGTGTCTACAGTCGTAAGCTGTGGAACATGAAAGACCTGTGGAACGTCATCATCGACTGGAGGATCTACCCATTGGTCGTCATGTACTTTGGTGTGGTAGGTGTCGGCAACGGAACGCAGGCATATGCGACTGTCATCATCCGGGGCATCAACCCAAGCCTGACAAGCATCCAGCTCAGTCTGCTTTCGGCACCCATTTGGATTGTGAGTAGATTGCAGCCTTGGCAAGAAAAGTGAGCTGATTCGTGTACAGATGGATCTGATTGCCATATTACTGGTTACCCCAATCTCGGATCGCTTCCACCATCACCGGCCTGCATTTTTCAGCGCTGCCGTTCTCGTCCAGATCACCGGGCTATTGGTGGCAACGTTTGCAAAAGGGTGGTCACGATACGGCGGGGTTCTGCTCATTGGGTTTGGGCTTGGGCCGACAGTGCCCATCTGCATGGCCTGGTCCAACGAGATCTTCCAGCCGCGGCATGGAGAGGTGGGAGTGGCTGCAGCCAGCGCCCTGGTGTCTGGACTGGGTAACCTAGGCAGCATCTTGACGACTTACGCGCTGTATTCGGGATGGCCTGCAGATGCCCAGGCGGGGCCACACAAGTACCGCAAGAGCAACCTGGTCATGATTGGCATCTTGTGTGGCAGCATTGTCAGCGCAGGCAGCATGGTGGTGTTGTTGAGGGTGTTTGGCAGCGGCAAGGGCAAGCAGGTGAGCAGCGCAAGCTCGACGAGCGAAGGAGAGGCAGCGTATGTGGACGGTGCGGCGCGACGTGAAGCGCAGCAGCGGGGCCTGGGGCGCCTGTTCTGCTTCAAGTGAGGCAGGCCGTGGAGCCGGCATTCCATGTCTAATAGTTATGCAAGTCAACATGCTGGAGCTGACGGCATGGTACGCTAGAGGCTAGAGGCAAGCACACAATGCCATGCGGCGTGTCGGGGATGCGAAAGTGAAGAATGCCGTCCTGTGTATGTTGCGTGTGAGTGTGTGTGTATATACCGCATCGGGGTGGCAGGTGAATGAATGGCCGACGGGCAGGCTCGGTAAAGCGTTGAGTGATGGGCGTTTCGACCATGTCTGTTCTGAGCATCGTCATTCTGCGCCCCAGCCCAGCCCACTTCCCCATACTTTGCTGCTCTTTTGCTGTCCCTTTGTGTTTCCTTTCTTCTCCACCTCGTCTCCTCTCTGCTGCATCCCACCTCCTGATCCTGCCCGGTGCCCACCATCCCCCGGCAACCTGCACTCCGCACCATCCCCACAACCTCGTCGACGACACACGGCGGCGGCGGCGACCGGGTGCTGCACGCGTGCGTTTGGGGAAAAGGCCGCATAATCAGTAATTAGATACGAAGCACTTCACCGTTTGCCAACCCTACATGGTGATGTTTGCCGCAGCGTCGGGTCGGTAGCAGCAAGCGCACATCACCAGAACATCCGCTCGGCCCTGACGTAAGTTGGTTTGCTTGCCTCTGCCCGCTCTGTTGCCGCACGGCACTGCACACAATACTGCAACTCGAGCCCTGTACCTGTGCTTCTGCACACTCCCACGGGCCGCCAACAAGCTCTCTTCCTCTCCGTCTTCCTCTCTCTCTCGCTGCCTCTCCCGACCGACGCGCTCCTCTTCGCATGCTTCCGCCCTGCGTCGGCACACCTGCTAACCGGATGTTACCTGTATAGTCCCCGCAGACGCAAACCGCCCTCCAGCCCTACGTATCCCCGCAAAAGCTTCTGGCCAGCGCCTCCAAGCACGACCGGCGCCACCATACCACTCGCCATACAATGTCGGCCGCAATCGATAATGAGGACCTGGAGGAACTCTCCATCTCCATGCCCTCGCAGCGGCGGGGCGCCGCCCAAACCAGCACAACAAAGGCCCAGGACCCCGCCCCGCCGCCGCCTACTGCGCTCGGAACTGCCGTGCACGAAACCAAGAGCAAGGATACAAAGGCGAGCCAGCGTCTCGGCCAGTATACCATTGTCCGCACTCTGGGCGAGGGCTCCTTCGGCAAGGTCAAGCTGGCCACCCACCAGGTCAGCGGCCAAAAGGTCGCCCTCAAGATCATCAATCGCAAGAGGCTCGTCACCAGAGATATGGCAGGCAGGATCGAGCGTGAGATTCAGTATCTGCAGCTGCTGCGACATCCGCATATCATCAAGCTGTACGTTGTTTGCCTGTAGCCGCGCTTCCCTCATTTTCATGCTCACTTTTCCTCTCCTAGCTATACCGTCATAACAACGCCGACCGAAATCATCATGGTCCTCGAATACGCGGGCGGGGAACTGTTCGACTACATCGTAAACCACGGTAAATTGCAAGAGGCACAGGCCCGAAAGTTCTTCCAGCAGATTGTATGCGCCGTCGAGTACTGCCACCGACACAAGATTGTCCACCGAGATTTAAAGCCAGAGAACCTCCTCCTCGACCACGACAGCAATGTAAAAATTGCCGACTTTGGTCTGAGCAACATCATGACGGACGGCAACTTCCTCAAAACAAGTTGCGGTAGCCCCAACTATGCTGCGCCCGAGGTCATTTCCGGCAAGCTGTACGCTGGTCCCGAAGTCGATGTCTGGAGTTGTGGTGTCATCCTATACGTCTTGTTAGTCGGCCGACTGCCCTTTGACGATGAATATATCCCGACCCTCTTTAAGAAAATTGCCGCGGGCCAGTACAGCACACCCAGCTATCTCTCACCAGGCGCTACATCTCTGATTAGGAAAATGCTCATGGTCAATCCCGTACACCGCATCACCATTCCCGAGCTTCGACAAGACCCCTGGTTCACGACAGACCTCCCAGCATACCTCGAACCGCCCGCGCAAGAGTTCTTTGACAGTGGCGCTGACCCCAACAAGGCTATTGATCCTAAAGCTCTTGCGCCGTTGGCCGACGCGCCTCGTGTGCAGGCGCTGCATGAAAACGTAGTAACAAAGCTTGGAAAGACAATGGGTTATGCAAAGCATGACGTGCAAGATGCCTTGGCACGCGATGAGCCGAGTGCTATTAAAGATGCTTACCTCATTGTCCGAGAGAATGAGATGATGCGGGAGAACCGTAAGCATGACTACTCTTACAGTATTGCTTGTAGCTGACTGTTTATTCTAGCTTTGTTAACCAACCAGGATGGTGTTCCGGTGTGGAATCACCAATCGCCGCCTGCGCACGACAGCTATATGGAAAAGTTTAGACCACAATCACTGAATGCTGTATCACGTCCGCAATTCATTCCCCCGGCACCTTCGGACCATGAAAGGGCACGCCAAGGATCCAATGCTAGCAGCCAGCTTGCAAGCATTCGCAGCCCGGTCAGCACCATAGCAATTCTTCCGAGTAGTCTTACAGAATACCACAAGGCTTATATGAAGGGCCACCCAAGGCCCACTAACAAGATTTCGGAAAGCGAGGCTCTCCCACCGACACCTGAACAGACGGAAGAACAACGGCAAATATCGGCTCGAAGACTAAAACCAAATTTCCGTACAATGCCCGAAGCAGGTAGAACAAAGCCGGAGCCGATGACCAGCCTGCCTACCAAGAAGCCACGTGCGACCAAGTGGCAGTTCGGTATTCGATCCAGAAACCAGCCTGCGGAGGCTATGCTTGCTATATTCAAGGCATTAAAAGCTATGGGCGCCGACTGGGAAGTACCAAAGATACGCAGAGCCGGTGGTCGTAGTGGGTCTCGCAGCCGAAGCACCTCTCAGGCCCCAGAAGACCGCAAGTCTAAATCCAGGAATCATTCACAAGACTCTATCTCTTCACATTCATCAGACGAAGACCAGGGCTCGCGGAAGGGCTCGCCACGTCGTGAGCCGCTCAGTGTACGCAACAATGGCACGAGCGAACAAGAAGCAAGGGGTCGACAAAAGAAGCACTACAACCATACAAATGACTGGGGCTACCACGTTCCCGAAGATCCCTGGGTTATCCATGCACGCTTTCTAAAAGAAGGCATGTTCCCGCCTGGTGTTGCGCATCCCTCGTCGACGCACTCTTCACGCGTCGACCTCGCCAACGATCCTTCTGGTGCACGAAGACGGAGTTCGACTAACACTAGCACATCGAGCGCCGGCCATGGTGTCGAAGGCATGACCCCGTCTGAGCGCGCAGGGTCGGTTAGTGAGGACTATGTGAATCCCGATGAAGCAGTATACATTTACATGTCCATCCAACTTTACAGCATCGACCGCGACTTTTTCGTCGTCGACTTCAAATGTGCAGGCTACGAGCGCCTCGTCACCAATCTTGTGCGCGAGATCAAGGCCTCAATTCCGCTTTCAGGCTCGCACCAGCCCCCACCGCATCACCAGGACGGCTGGGACGACGAGCAGGGAGTGTGGCGCCGACTGGACGAAAACGAGCCACTTCCCGAAGACTTGGCCAAGAAGCTGAACGAAGGGGGCACGGAGATTCTTCGAGAAAGAACGGAACTTGTGGGTGCGGGACGCCAGGAAGGCGAGAAGATTGTGACGAGTCCGTTTCCCTTTCTCGATGTTGCAAGCACCCTTATCTTGCAATTGAGCGGCGAGTAATTGTGCGCTTGTGTACAACCGAGGGGATGGGGAGAAAGTATGTATGTATAGAAAGTGGGCAAGGATGGGATAGATGCACCACCTAGATTCCGGGATTTTGCCCACTGTGAAGCAGAGAATCCGACCTCTTGACGGTCTGAATGCATGCCATTGCAACTATTTTTTACCACTTTCAGTGACACCTGGAAATGCCTCGAATTTCAAACAAATAACGTACTCATTACATGTCATTCAGAGTAGGAGATTGTCGTATTAATGGTGCCCAAGTCTTCTTCTCTCAAGCACTTCTTTCACTCATACTTTGCAAAGTCATGCCGACAAAGCATGTAAAACATACAACACGATACGCAACACCACACACAGACACACACACAGACATACACATACATGTTTACCAACAGTCCAGGATATCATACTTTGCCCATCCAACAGAGGTCCTTTTTCCTTTGCCTCAACCAGACGATACTAAATACACGGTATGAACAAAGAGGTGAGAATATTCGTGTGCAACAAGACTGAAGACTGAGGGGGGATAATGTCGTCCTTTTTATCGCATGCCAAATCCTCCAGCAGCGGCACCCATGGCGCCAAGTCTAGAGGCGAGCTTGGGATACTTTTCTTGGACCTATTGAACCATGTTAGCAACTATTCGTCGTAATGTTGGTTTCGAAGCAACGAATGGGAGCAGCTTACCTCGAGTTGAGTCCTTGTCGCCTCAGCGTAACTTAGTGCGTTGACAATCTCGCCCTCTGTCCTTGACAGCTCTGCAGCACGCTCAAAGTACTTGAGCGCCTCTGTGACCTTCCCTTGTTGCAACAACAGTTGTGCCATGGTGGCAACAGCAATATCGCACTCTGGATCAATGATGAGCGCCTTCTCGCATAGCTTCTCAGCTTCGTCAAAGTCGTTCTTCCATTGGAAAAGTGCAAGAGCCTTGTTGATCAGAGGCAGGACGTTCATGCCAAGGGGTTTGGTCGTCTTCTCCATCTCAACAGCAGTGTCGAACTTCTCAATAGCCTCTTGGTACTTTTGCTGGTCGAGAAGTAGTTCACCGTAGTAGTTGTATACATCGGGCACCTGGGAAAAGTTCTTCATGCAGCGGCGGAAAGTGGCCATTGACGAGGCGATGCTACCCATCTTGTACTGTGTAACACCGAGTTGAATGTGCGAGAAAATGAAGTCCTTGTCCAGGTCGATTGACTTTTGGTAGTCCTTAGCGGCCTCGCCAAACTCGGACTTGATAAAGTGCAGTTGTGCGCGGTGGTAGAAAATATCTGGGTCGTTTGCGTTTTGCTCGAGCGCAGCGGCAAAGTCGGCTTCGGCAGCCTCTGGGTTGGCAAGCTCGAGGTGCATGCTGGCGCGCTTGATGAAACTCTGGGTTAGTGTGGGCTGGAGCTCGATGCTCTTGTCCATGTCCTTGAGCGCATCTTCGTTGTCACCTTTGAGGTAGCTGAAGGTTCCGCGCATGTTGTACGCGAATGCCTCGTGTTCTCCGAGATCACCGAGTTCGAGGGCGCGGTCAAAAGCAGCAGCAGCCTCGGTGTATCCATCGCCAGTCTTAGTAGCCATGGCCTTGAGACCCTTGCGCAATTGACCTTTGCCACTCTCCTCATCAAGTTCGGCGTCATCCTCGAGGCCTTCTGGGGTTGGCTTTGGTCGGAAGCTCTGCAGATAGTTTGTGACGAAGGTTGGGCTGGGCAGTTTCTTCTCCTTTGCGGCTAGGATAGCCTTGCCCTTTGCTTCAGCAACCTTCTTCAGTAAACGTTCAACACTCTGTGCACTGTTCTCGTTGCGGAACCCATCGATGATGCAGCTCGCGGTGTAGTCCAAAAGGGCTTCGCTGTTGCGCTCAACTTGTTCGTATGCATTCGCTCTCCGGTTCAAGGCCTTGACGTATTCGTTATCGAGGTTGATAGCGGCAGTGGTGTCGTCAATGACCTTTTCCCACTCGGACATGGCATTGTAGCAGGCGGCGCGGTTGGAGTAGAAGACGGGATCTTGTTTACAGAGAATGGCCTTTCCGTATAGGTCGATGGCGCGGTTGTAGTCTTTGGAGCCGTAGGCCTTGTTGCCTGCTGCCTTGAGCTTGGCAGCATACTCTTTGCGCTCCTATGAAAAGTCAGCATATTTTCTCGAAGCAACCGAGATGGTGTTTAGAGAGCGTGGCTGGCACAAGTTGACCCCGCCATGACCTTGTGCAGTTGGGACGATCCATTGACTGCCGCTAGTAGCAAATGCCAAAAGGAACATGACGGAGTCCGTGTGTCCAGATGCCTCGGTACAAGATTCTCTGCCGTACCTCGTCTGAAAGTGCAGCGACGCTGTTCTCGTCGACATCGGGGAGCTGGTCTTCGGCGGTCTCGGCTACTGTTGCCTTCTTCTCTGTTGTTGCATCAGTTTATGCTCCGCCACAAGTAGCAATGGAAGCGCATACCAGAGCTCTTTTCGGGGGTTGACTCCTTCTCAGCCCTTTCTTTTGCACGCTTGCGTTCGCGTTGCCTCTTGCGCTTGGCGGCCGATGTGTCTGCTCCGCTGTCGCCTTTTGAATCATTTGAGAAGTAGTATACAACGCCACCGGCGCCCACGACCAGCGTGATTCCGGCAATTGTGTATACAACACCCTTGTTTTCTGAGGCCCAATTTGACAGTCGGTCCCAGAGCGAGTTGTTGCTGTCGACGGGAATCTGGACGGGGAATGGGCCAGGGCCCTGTGGCACAGGTGCATTTACGGGCGCCATATCTGGTGTACTCGGATAATTGTGTTGAGTAGATGCAGTACCGGCGGGAGTAGAAATGGCAGCTCAATGGCGATGGGCTGGTGTGTGTTGGGCCGTTCTGTTGTCGCAGAAATTTGGCTAAGGCAAGCTTTGGTGCAACGACGTGAGCGAGGTGTGTGGCTCGAGCGCCAGGCGGACGTCATCAGCCTTGCCGACCAACCGTTGTGTGCACCGCCACAGTTCATTTTTCTATGTAGTATGCACATACGGACGTACATGTTGGGTATATCATCTTTATATGATATCAGTAGACATGACATTTCATTAAGATACAAGTTTATCGTCTTACGTGACAAGTCAACATGGTCGCTGGCAGTTTGCACTGGAAAGTCCCCGCCAGTTCTTCATGGGTCTGGTGGCGCCGAAGTCTACGCAGATCCTCGCAGTTTTCTTGAGTGGCTACGTCAAGTCTAAAATCTCTGAAAGTACCCTTTGACACCCAACCTACTGGGTCATACTTCCAAAGTCAGGCTATACAACTCAATTCATGGAGGTGCACAATTTTTTGATAAACAACAGTGGTTTTGCTTTCGGATCAATTGCAACACCTTTATTCCGGTACTTCTATGATTACCTGTACCGTCGAATACTATAGTTTCTACAAAAACAAAAAGCTTGCTTACAATGAGTTGGGAAGATTGTCTTGTGATGTAATCTGCTAATGCAAGTGGTCTTCCTACCCCTTGGTTACACGAGTACGATGTCCCTAATTGCGTATGATTCGTCCTCACAAGCTTGACCGTCCATCATACCATGCACATAACACTCACCAACAAACTCATGGCGACTATCCTCACGATCCCTCAACACGTAGAGAACTTGTCCACCTAGCAGAAGGCAGACTTGGTCGTCTACTTGAGCGGCTGCTGGTCCCAATCCGATAAAGCCTCGACTTGTTTCGAACAGTCTTCTCCCAAATGTCATTACATTTGCATCCATAAGCATCCAGTTCTGAATTTGACGATCTTCAGCAGACATTTCGTTCCTGTCCCGATTGGCTAACTCCCAATTGAAGGCGAACCCTCGTGACAACTCAGAATCCTTTTTGAGGTTTCGTCGCCCCATATCAGCCACTATAGTATGATTGAAAGCTTGCATTACCGTCTCTCCAGTGAAATATTGGTTGTCGGGGTCTGCTGGTATCCATGATCGCTCAGTGTTGAGATCTCCATCAACTAGATTCCCCTCGCATACACTTGATACTCGAATGATGTGATCAAGCACTGACCCCTGGACACATAAATGCGCCCCATCGATGTAGCATTGCCCCTTGAACCCCTTGCTAGCGTTATAGGCGTAGTCACTTGCTCCATACGTATCCGAGTCTAACAATTTTTCCAGCGGATAGAAGGATCCTTGCAAAGTCCAATCTGGTGTCCAGAACGGTAGTGTCCTCTCATGTTGGTGATCGAATAGAGTTCCTGGCGCTGATCTGAGTACCGCTCCTAGGAAATCTAGGCAATATTTGTTTGGTTTCGATATGCAAAACTTGACGACATCAATGTAGACTGCTGCGACCGGCTTTGTGTAGTCTGGAATGATATCATCCTCGTTCACGTCCATGGCCATTCCTAGAGCTGCATACACCTTGTCACGAGGATCTCCACACTCGTATGCTCGAATATTTCTAAGAACTTCCAACAATCGAATGTTCGCTCCATTTTCCCTATCGTGTCGAAAAGTATCAAGACGGTTGGCCATGGCATCGCTGAAATCAATAGATATGCCCATACTAAAGCGTAGATAGTGTGTGATGTGATCGTAGATCCGAAGGGCAGCTCGTAAATAGGTCCAATCAATGCTACGGCTTCCGCAAAATAGTATCGTGCGAGCAGGATTGGCAACAGTTCCCTCTTGTACAATCCATGCTCTTCCCCACCAAGGCCGACGGCATAGCATGCATAATGCCTTCAGTGCCTTCTGTTGTTCCGAGCCACGTGGACCAAGATAGAAATCGTCATTCGGGGAGATGCTTGCGATTGCCAACTTCTCGGAGCCATTAAATCGTTCTTTTAGTCTGTCGAGTCTTGCCTTCCATTCCTTCATTTTATCGAATGCGAGATCGCTTTCATGTGCAGCTGGGCCAAGCCAAATTGTAACGATCTCTGCCGAACGATATATTGAATTCATGAGTCGGACTTGCCTGCTGCGCTCATGATCGTCTGCCTGATTAATGCAAATCGAATCTGCCCAGAACATCATACTTCGTTCTCTTGCAAAGATGAGAATTGCATCAATGGCCTCAGCAAGGTTCCGAGTGATGGGAACCTCACTTCCATTGACGAGGATCACTCTCGATAATCTTTTGCTTCCCCAAGTGTACGACAGAGCTACATATGGCGGGGCTTTCTCAACCTCGACCGTGACCATCTGGCACATTGGGCTCGAACCGGGTAGAAACTTGATCAGCCTGATTGCTCGACTAGACCGAAGGGGTTCATAGGCGAATTGTACCATATTCTTTAGATGCGGCGACGTCCCTTCTATGGAAATATGATATGTGGACAGAAGGCGAAAGTACGTGCAGAGTCACGGACGCCAAACTCGGTTGCCTGATCAAGTCTGCAACTAGCTATCTTTCTAGCAAGCACCATGAGCATACGAGTAAGGTGATAACATGCCAAAGGATTACGTCGAGAAAGAAATCAGGCTACGCTGCTGCTGTGTATTCTTGTTGACTGAAGGGGAGATGGATCAAGCTGAAGTCGCAAGTCACATGTGGATAGCTGGACAGCCCAGACTGTGGCGCAGTCAGACCAACATACCTGCATCTAAATGACATGCATAAACACCTCATAGACGCTAGTAGGGAGGGGGCCGACCTGCTCTAGCCATGGTCTTGCGCCCGGGGTGATAATTTGTAAATACAACTGAAGATTGCAATGCTGTAGCGTAATTACATAGGCTCATTAGACTACGTGGGGTCTTCCTATGCGTAGCCACATCCACGATTCTATTAATACTTATCCCCTGCGAACACGAACAATCCAAGACCCCTCACGACCCTCATAGGTCGAACTGGAGCACCGAAGTAGAACACCTCTCTACAGCCCTAGATACCGCAGCGCAGGCTTTGCTTACGATTACCACCGCTCTCTATCCCATTTCGTATCCTTCCCATCACATTTTTTCCCTTCGAAGAGCAAGAAAGCCGACCAGAGTTCGACTATTGCTTGGTCTAAGAATCGGCGCGGGTGGGCCCGATCAGTATGAGGATGCGGTGGACTCGACTAAACTGTTTGTTCGATCGATGAGGGGAGCCAAAGCATTCTCTGGAGCTGGAGGGCACCCAATGATTTGTTCCTACGATACGGAATTGGGGATCACTGTGTGCTGGACTGTGATTTGAAGGTGCACGGAATCGCTGTCGCAGTTGACTCCGACGGTGGCTACTTAGTAAGATGGCGCTCACTGCTGATTGGACGACTGGCGTCCAGACCCACCTTTAATAGTGTACAACACATCTTCGACGTTCCGCATCCTTGCAACAGTCATAAATCAATCCCACTGTATTATGATAACCGCTCCCTGCAACAAATCTGCATCTCAAAATGGCATCCGAAAACGAGTTCCAACTCTTCACATCACTGCGTTATGATCCACTACTTCTCAAGTCCGAGGAGAACTCGCGCTCGATTCTAAACTTTGTCGCCCCATCGCCATTCTATATGCTGGCATATCATCGGGACCGCATGGTAGAAGCAGCACAGCACTTTGATTTTGATGAAGTGCAGAAACGGCTTGAGGATGGCAAAGCTCTGCATGAAGAGTTGTTAAAAAGAACCAAGGCTGAGATAGAAAAGACTGGAACGGACCGAGCAATGAAGGTATGCTACTATCGCACCAAAACATGGAAAGTATTGACGGTCTTCAGCTGCGATTGCTGTTTGACAAGGCAGCAAATCTCACAGTTGAGTTCACAGACGTGCCAGCCGTGCCACTTTCTACTCTCTACCCTCCATCACTAGACCCACCAAATGCAAAAGTACAACACGCCTCCGCAGCAGCCTTCAAAGCATCTCCATTGACAGGAGGCGCTCTGACCCTTGGACCCGATGATTCACTTCCAGCACCAACATCGACACCCCCGCCCCCACCAGAATGGACAATCAGGCTAGACACCGCACCCACCCCATCCTCCCCCTTCACCCTCTTGAAAACGACAAAGCGAGAAATGTACGACCAAAGCCGCGAGCGTGCTCTACCTGAGAATCCTGCAGGTCCTGCTTACCGTGAAGTCATGCTCTACAACGAAGTCAATGAGCTTACTGAGGGTACTCTTACCTCTCTTTACCTTTTCCGTGGCGGCCGCTGGGTAACTCCTCCTGTTGGCGTGCCATCCGGCGAGTTCACTAGCAAGACGCTGAAAGACGATGGGGCCGATGAGGGAGAGCTGAGAAAACCGTTTGCTGGTCGGTGGGGCCATTCAACGAGGAGTGCCAAAGTCGGTGCTGGAGGTCAGAGGGGTACGAGTAGAAGGTGGGCGCTCGGAAGTGGGTATTGTATGGAAGAGCCCGTTAGTATTGAAACTGTGGAGGTGGGTGAGGGTATATGGTTGAGTAACGGGGTAAGAGGTTTTGGTTACGGGAAAGTGGTCGAGTAGACGATTGTGTTGTTTTGGCTACGTAGATCTATTGTCTTGACGATATTTGAACGTGGAATTTATGTTAGTGAAGATCCCAGACGCCTCATGTTAAGAGATGACTGGCTATAACTATTCTTGAAGTGCATTCGTGGCATCGAGGTTGAGTGGTGCGTTGAGTACGACAGCGGAGAGTGATAGGAAGCTGAAGAAGAGGGGTGTGAAGATTGACAATCTGATTCCAGGGATTTCAAACGAACAGAAGGCAGTTTTCAGGTCATTATCACGATATTCATCAAATTAGACTTGTGGAAATTGACGCTCAGTGAAATATCTATTGACTACACTTTTGTCACGTCTAAGCTAAAGGAATTTCCTGATTCCTTCGATGAAATATGATACACTCGTAACGCATCCACTAGCCGTATTGACCTGGTCATAACTCGAACAACTGTTACACATCGCTAATTCTTCTTGCTTCTCGCACGCCATATCGGGTTCAAATAATAAACCGGAATACCGAGCAGGAAAATGGCACTGAAGATACCAGCCAACACACCAAACGCCCACTTATATCCATGCTTTGCAACCATGGGCGTGAGTCCATAGGTAAGACCAAAGGAAACAATATTCTTGGTCCCCACCACAACTACCAGTGCAGGCCCGGGATGCTGTGCCCCAGCTTCAGATGCAAACGTCGTAGACACGATGAGCACGGCAGTAAACGTGTACTGAAACAGTGTCCACGCCATATATGGACCCCACCACGTTGCACCGCCTCCAGCAGTACAGCCGTAGAGAACCAGCATTGCGGCACCGACGATACCAGGTAAGATGAGAACAACGAGGTGGTGTTCCGGCTTGTGGATGCCTTTGTTTCGTCGTGCAGCGTAGAGGACGAACTTATCGCCGATGAATGTGCAATACAACATTCCCATAACGGCACCAATGACGCCGCCGACATTGATAAGCCCGATGTTTTTCACATCCCATCCGTAATGCTCGTGCAACACGGCGTTGTAAGTGAGTGACATGCCGACGGAGCAGCCAAGCGCAACCGATGAACTCAGGATGGCGAACAGGATACCTGGGGAGGCCAGACTCTGCAGCATGTGCAGATATGTCATGACCATAATCTTCACCGGCTGTTTCTGTACCGGCGACCAAGGACGTAGCTTCTGAAGGTACGTCTTCCGCGGTACATCAGCCTCGTTCGCATCTGCACTCGGTACGCTCAAGCCCTTATCGCCCACCCGCGCAAAGTAATCCTGCGCCTCCTCATCCGGGATAACCTTCGTAACCCCAAACTCATCCGTGAAAATCAACAACCCATCCAGACTAGCGGGCGACCGCGTGAATTGCGTTTCGAAGCCCATGAAGAAAGCAACTACAAGTCCAAACCCGATTGTAATGACGAAAACCCAGTAGTACCACCGCCACCCCATCTCCTCATTCAGATAAGTACTCGCGAGATTAATGGACGAACTAAGCGCATTCTGAACCGTCCAGTATAACCCGAAAATCCGGCCGCGTTCGTGCAAAAAGGTTATTTCGGTAAGCATGAGTGGGAGCAGCGACTCGGATGAGCCCGTCGCTAGACCCTGCACAATCCGCGATGCAAGATGTCCATTGTAACTATTTTGCACAGCAGCAGCGATAGTAGCCGCGAGCAAGATTGCCATGGAAACCAGGAAAACAGGGCGACGACCGTATGCCAGCGCTAAGGGGAGGATGATGTAGTTCCCTATTTTCCATCCCACCCACATTAGTACTCCGAAATCTATGTCTTTGGATCTGGTAGAAACGTACCTAGCCCAATACACAGTGTAGGCAGCGTAATTAAAAACACAATCTCATCAGGCGTGTACCCCTGCGGCGCATACATGGCAAAAAATACATTCAAGATCGCGCCGAGTCCACTCGCTATGGATAGACCCATGATGGAGAACCAGCAGCAACAAAATATTATCCCGTATTTTTCCCAGCGGGAAAAGTTGAGGGGATCGTTTGGGTTGGACGAGGGCACAGGAATCTTGCGGATTTGGCCATCCTCACGGACGAGGAAGGCGTTGCCTTTGACGTGAGAGTGGGCATTGTCGTTCGAAGGTTGTGTATCTTCCGTGTAGTTGATTTCGGCATCGAGTTTGCGGTCCAGCGAGTCGTGTGGGTTCGATTCAGCCATCTTAGATGGGTGTCACTCGAAACAATCGAGTTTCACTCGGTGTGTAGGCTGAGGACGATGCGAAGAACAGGCAGACACGCCTTTATGCTTAATCTAGCCAGCCCTCCCCCCCCATCTTGCAGCTGAATCCAGAGGCTGCCATCCCGAGGAGTACGGAGTCATGGCATGCGAATTCTCCACATTCCGCTGCAGGTGGCAGGTGGAATCTGGGGGGCTAGACTTATCTACGACGTGGAACGAGTGAATACGGGGATGTCAAAGGGACCTTTTCCTTTACTATCAAGATCGGAGCTCAGGCGCCCGAGTCGGGAACTACCACTAGTCCGCATTTCAGTGCCGAGGATGCGGGGTAGAGTTGAACCGACCAATGGACTTCAGGTTGTTTGACCTGTAACAAGGAGAATTAAATGGAGGAGATGACTAGTGTCAAAAGCTCGAGCAAAGCCTACATGTGCTATTAGCACTCCGTCTCCCGACACGCTAGCCGCCCACATCGGAAGTTGACGAATGTTTCGGTAGATTTTCACTGGGGAGCAGAACAACCGAAGTGGCGAAGGATAAATGAGCGGTGAGCACGGAATATGCGGGCACAGTAATTAGTAACGAAGTCCTCCGGGAACGTGGGCAAAAATACTCTCTCATGATGTCTACTGGTACAGGAAGAAGGCTCAACACGCTACTCACGCACTCGAACTAACAGCCCTCGACTTCTGCCACTCCACCGCCCCCCTATACTGAAAATTATAATCCATAAACTCATCCGGCCGCATCTTAATCTCGCTACTCCCCTTCTCCGTCGCTGGCTTCGCTGAGTCACGACTGAACTTCTGGATCAAACTCGCGCGCTCGTATCTTGCTTCAAACACCTGGTTTAGGCGTGCCGTCACATCTTCTGCTTTGACTTGTCCCTGTAGAGCATTTAGATACGCGCCAAGAGCCTCCGCATCCTCAATTGCCTGGCTCGCGCCTTGGCCCTGCGTGGGTAGCATGGCGTGTGCTGCGTCGCCGATGAGGATGACGCGGCCGCGGACCCAGGTATCCAGCGGATCGATGTCGCGCAGTTGCCAGAGACCGATGCGGTCGGGTAGTTTGAGCATGTCTTTGGTCCATTCTGGGAAGTCTTTGAAAGTCTCGAGCATTTTCTGTGGGTCGCCTTCTGTGACCCATGATTGTGCTTTGTCAGGGTCTTCGTTCATTTTGTCGTCGGGGACGAGAGCGACGACGCTGAATATCTCGCCGTTGCGGGCAGGGCCCATGATGAGCCGGCAGTTGTGGGCCATAAACATTGATGTGTAAGGCTCGGAGGGATTGATGTGAGCTGCGAATTCTGGTGCTTTTTCCCGGACTTCTTGCGAAGTCATCATGAGTCGGTAACATGAAGCACCTGTGGGCTGTGGCTTGGTCTCTTTTCCTGCTACTAACGGTCGCAGAACGCTGTGTATCCCGTCGGCGCCGACGATGATGTCTGCTTGGATAGTTTCTCCATCCTCTAATTTGATGATTCCCGCCTCGCAATCGCAATCGACAACGCGGGAAGAGGTCCGCAATGAAGGAACTGATCCACTTCTCGCAGGGTCCTTGACGACCTTTGTGAGTTGTGCATGCAAGTCTTGTCGATGCCACATGATGCGGTCGGCTCCATATTTCTTCTGTACGAGCAATGGAATTTCGTTGACCATTTTACCATCCGAATTAAAAATACGGAATCCACTATCCACCATGCCATTCGAAGCTTCCAAGAGGTCGCTGACGCCCCATGTTTCCTTTATAATGCGTGTCGCATTTGGCTGGAGAGAAATCGTTGCGCCAATCTCTGACGACAGTCGTGATTGTTCAAGAATAGTGATCTCGCGATTCGGGCCTCGTAAGGCAATAGCAGATGCTAGTCCTGCGATGCCACTGCCAACGATGACGATCCGAAGAGGTGTTTGTGAAGCCATGATGAGACAGAACAATAGAAAAGATAGAAAGAGGTAGAAAAAGAATAGTCAAGATAGGATTGACATGATGAACTTGAAGTTGTTGTCCCGAGAGATCATACGTACGCCCACCTCCACATTACGAGTGTCGACATACGCACACATTCCATCGAGAAGCCGAGGGTTAGCTGCCTCCAGGATCAACAAGGTTAGGGTATAGTTGCATGATCAGCACGCGGTTAGGAAGAGGTGGGGTGGACTTCGGAACGGTTGACATTCAAAACTATCATCCATCGGAACATGTGGGGGTGGAGCCGTGGGCGTGGCGTGAGCCTCATCATGCACAACCAACACAAGATGGTTGCAATTGAAAGATAAAAGCGATAAGACTGACCAAAGCCAAGCAACAATTCATTAGAATCAGAGCCTACCGATTTGAGAACAACTAAAGCCTCATTCGTACATTATATCTGATCTTATCTTAGCTCATCATGATCACGACGACGACGAAGGCACCAACCCTCACCTTGAGCGGCGTTCAAAATGTAGCCATGAAGATGGATGGCACAGATCCCAAATTTGGAGACTGGCGAGATGACCTTGCACGAGACGGCTATGCTGTCATCAAAGGAGCTATTCCTCAAGAAAGGGCATTGAAATACGCAGACAGCATGTTCTCATGGCTAGAAGGCTTGTAAGCTTGTCTGAGATTTGCCTTCTCTGCTCATCCATATACTAACGAAATTGCATTAGTAACCTCGGATTTGACCGCAATGACCTGTCCACAGCACACAAAGACAAGCTACCGCTCATCAACGAAAAGGGCATGTGCATCCACTACGCCGTCACACACGAGGACTTTGCTTGGGACGTCCGCGGCGAACCAGGTGTTGTCAGTGCTTTTGAGAAGGTATACAACGACAAAGACCTCATCGTCTCCTTCGATGCGATCAACTTTACGTTTCCCGGCCGCACAGATATTGCCCCCAACAAGCCATGGCCACACCAAGACCAGAACCCAGAAAAGGCCGGATTCCGCTGTCTACAGGGTCTTGTCAACTTGCTTCCCAACGGCCCAGACGATGGCGGTCTCATCGTTTGTCCCGGTGGCCATTTGCTCTCCGAGGAATTTCACGCTGCCATGAAAGACGAGCCACGTATCCCAGCATGGACACCCGAATGGTTCGGCTTCACAGAAAACGGCATGAAGTGGCTCGCAGACAAAGGTCTCACATGGACCAAAGTCTGCGCGGACCCAGGTGATCTACTCGTTTGGGATAGCCGCACGCCGCATTACAATCTGGCCTCGAAGACTCATCAGCCAAGATTTGCGATATACACGTGCTATATGCCTGTGGCGGATGCTTCGCAGGAGGACTTAATTCGCAAGAAGGATGCGTATGAGAGGTGGGTTGGCACAACTCACTGGCCGAATGCGATGCATACTGGTTCCAATGTTGCCACAAGGGATGGGGTGGAAGATCCGCACAACCGCTTTGAGCCGGTCAACAAACCAGTCATGAACGAGCGGACGTACAAGTTGACTGGCATTCCCTACATCAAGAACTAGCGTGGAAAATGTATGACGGATCTCTGTTTTTAAATTGTTTTTCCTTTTCTCCAAGTGGCTATAACGTATTGCCTGTAGAATGTCATTTAGCATCAGGAATGATCACTATGATTAGTTGGCTTAGTTTTACGGCATACAGAATGATATACCCCATCTTTTTCTGAGTTTGAATCCGAGTAAGTGAAATGTGGTAGAGGAAAGAGAAAAGTTGAAATTGGAGAAATGTCAGACATAGTAACTTCCTAGCAAGGCACATGGGGTATCAATGTCGTGCTAAACGCCGCAAATTACACCAACACTCATGCTGCAGAAGTGTCAACTTTGGACGTCTCTTTATCCTTGTCGCGTTTTTGGGACCCTTTCCTTCGTCTCCGCTCAACCTTGTATACATCGTTGAAATTGATATTGACGGCCAACATTTTAAGCTCGCCATCAGGGGAGTGCACCAGGTCACCAAGAAGAAGGTTGATCCTAGCCTTGAAGTCCTCGGCCAGATGACTTAAGCGCTTTTGAAGTGCTGGTAATACGTCATCTTCAACAGATCCAGTCATACCCATTTTCAGCAATGGTGGTGGGAAAGGTGAATCGGTATCCTGATTGGTAGAAGCTGCACGCGATCGTGCAAAAAGATCTGGAGTCGAGCTGCCGTGGTTGTCCTTTTCAGAGAGGCCCCACCTGCCGGCTGCGGTTCGCGTTTCAATCTTAGCAGCATGTTCTTGTCTTCGAGTAAACTCTGCAACTGAGCACGAATACAGTCCATCTACCGCGTCTTTGTATGCTAACATGGTCTTTAGTAGCTCGTGCAGTTGCGCCGTGAAATCCGTAGTAGTGCTTCCAAGGAGACCTTTCCTAGTAATGTTATCGAGGTACCGTGCGTGGGCTTCGATCATGTCATCGAGTGTGCTTTCTGGCTTGTTGAGTGCTCTTTGCAGATCGATCCACGAAGACTCAATAACCTCAAAAAGGATGTAGTGCTGAAGCTGGTTGACAAAGTGAACCATCTCAGCCATAGCGCAGCGTGCTTTCTTCCAGTCAGAGCCCATCTTGTCTGATACGGTACCCAAAACGCCACGCGCACCGGTCATGCAGCGTCGCCATGTAGAACCAAGGGCAAACTCGACACGCTTTACTCTCCATAGGAAGTTGAAGACTTTGAGATATTGCTTGGACCCAAATGGAGTCACAATGACATCTACAGGAGCATCGATCTTGTACTCGAGCGTGAAGACGTCCCATCCGATCTCGCCATGCGACAGCTCCAACATGCGAGAGTCGAGTCGGCGAAGAACATCTGACGTGTCGAATTGTGCGTTAGAGTTTCTGACAGCGTGTTCGAGCTGGGCGGTGAGCGTGTGTCGGTACTGGGTGTTAGCAGGTCTATCAAGATTTGACGAGAGCGATTCCATTAGTACGGCAATGAAGTCGCCAGCGCCAAGCAACATATACTTTTTCAGTGCTTGCAAATGGTCAAACAGCTTGAACTTGTTCGCCATGAGGTCAATCAGACGAGCCATGGTGGTCTTGTAGGCGTCGCCGATGGATCTCTCCAGATTCGCGGTATCGCCGTATTGCAGCTCCTTAGAAGCCTTTTTAGAGTAAGTGTCAACCCACGCTGCATCTCCACAGCCATAGCGAATAAAGTTGAGTGTCTTGCCGATGAGGAACACCTTTTTTGCAAAGTCCTCAGTAACAATGGTAGGAACCATCTTGTCATTGAGTCTGTACTTGTCTTCCCATACACTTGTGGCGCCACCCTTGCCCTCGTTGCCGTTTGCTTCGAGAATCTCGTCTTCGCTCTGCTCAGAGACGAAGAATTCTGCGAATGGATCAGCCAGCTCACCATCATAGACCCATTGCCTCAACATGTCGTAGAATGGGCGGGTGACGTCGGAAAGAAGGCGCTCAGCAAAGTTCATGACGTAGGGGTCGCCATGGTTGAGGGAGAAGGAATGGATGAGTGCAATCAGCTCGCCGCCTTTCTTCTTCTTTGATTCTTCCACCATCAGACTCATGAGTCGTAGACCCATTGTTGGCTCTCTAATCCATATCACGCACCGCTTGAGAGTGACTCCGGCCTTGCTGGCGCCCTGGTGCGCTGAGCCCTCACCGAGCTGTGCCAAAGCCCTCTTAATCTGACCTTCGAGCGTGGCGACTAGGCCGAGATACGCCCTTAGCTCCTTAGCCAAGGCCGCGCGAAAACTCTGCTCTATCAGACCACCCTGGCTCTCATCGACAAACTCGGCAAGTCCTTTGTACAAGATGGCAGGCTCGGCGAGGGTATGCAGGAGGCTGATGATGGGCACAGGGAGGGTCGGTGGAAGTTTGAGGGCTGTCGAAGAAGGGAATGTCAGGTTGGCAGATGAGTAGCCCTGCAACGTGAAAGGGAGCTCGCGTAACAGGGTCGGTTCTGAAGGGCCCAATTCTGGCTTTTCAGCGACATTGGCTGTCTTGGCCTGTTGCTCTTTGGTAGTGTCTTGGGAGCGTCTCTCGCGTCGTTTCTCTGGCTTTTCCGCAATCGTCGGTGGGCGTGAAGGTGCTTTGGGCGAGCCGGCATTGACGGGTAGCTGAGCAAGGCCGGGCTTTGCAAAGGCGTCCTGGAATGCTGGGGCAGAGGCGCGCTTGGAAGGCGTAGTAGGCTCTCGGGGAAAGCTGCGCAGGTCCTGGGCGACAGGCGCATCTGGAACTGGCTCGCCATTATCTGAGAGCTTGTACAGGAAGTAGAGCATTCTCCATTTCTGGTCCAGAACTGTCTGTGTCTCGAGGCGCGAGAGCAAATTGTGCAGACGGGCGCTCTTGTGCTGATCGTTTCGTGGGCCCGAGACTGTTATATGTTAGTGATGTGTTTTCTATTTTCATATTTCACCACGTAACACGCAGCACCATCACTCACCCTTGCGGTCCATCAGGCTGGCGATGTGGTGGACATCTGGGACCAGGGCGGGATCTCCTGCCGACGTGAGTTCGTCAATAGCAAACTCAAACGCGTCCTCGAAGCGCTGGTTGGCAGCCTCTTCATCATCATTGGGGTCCTCGGGTACTATGCGCACCAGCAATTCGTTCAACGCGTGTTCGACGCGCTCACGGTGGAGTTTGGCCATGATGGCGCGTTGTCTGGTTGTGGTGTCGACACTCACCAAACACCATCGCGGCGGGGCAGCGCCCGTGCACCGCTCCTCAACATCGTCATTGCTCTTCTCCCCCATGCCCCTACATTTTATACACCACTCACAAAGCACCGCCCTTGATTCATAATTTCCGTCCCATCCGTGGATTTCACGTCTCCTATAAGAACTTTACCGTCTGCAACTTGCATGGACTACCTTCACTACACATTGACACTCATCGGACTGTCTATGACATTTCCAGCGCCTTTCACCTTGTTGCTATAATAAATTTAGCTAGACGGCTTATGGACAAGCCCAGTTGGAAGCCTAATATAAACCTGGTTATCCACCAAAATTCACTATATCAGTAGCGTTTGCCTCTCTCTCACCTCTGCTACCCTGTCCCAACAATCACCCTATGCCTTTGTTTCTCCAGGTAAAAGACGATGTCAGATACAGACCATCGATACTGCCTATATAAATTTTACCTAGTCCTGTATCTCCCTTCTCTTCTCCTCCAACACCCACCAGAAAGGTCGCTCAATCGGCCAAGACATGATGACTACGCCCTATACTACACCTCCCGGTTCCTCGGAAAGACGCGCCAGCGTCGGGGATACCTCTAACCCAATCGTTATTTCGTCACCTAGCCCTCAGCTAAAACCATTTAAGCCGCACCAGTGAGTATCTGATTGTGCTTCGATGCTCAGTGGCTGACACTGCTTCTAGGATGCTAATGCATACACCCATCGAGATTGAGTGTGGTCCAGATCTCTCTATCAAGCTTACTATTCACGAAGAGCTCTTATATTGCCATAGCAAACTGCTCGAGGATCGCTTCACCAAGGCCAGGATTCTGAGAAAGCAGTTTGAACAGACCGATCACCTTCGTGACGAGACCGCAGCACATGTCTTTCCAGAGGTCACTGCAGAGGAGTTTACAGCTGGAGATCACGAAGAAAAGGTAAGCTTTCTGAGACAACTTGAAAAGAACGGACTCTGTAGTTGCCATTGTCGTTACAGACAAAGCCCCTTCGACCCGGCATCAGTATGAAGACACCATATTAACATAATTGTAGGCGCTGCCTCTGATAATCCGTGCATATGAGAGATTCCCTATGCCTGGCTATGGACCGGCTATCAAGAGACTGATTGACGATGCAACGCAAGCAGAGGTGAGATTGAAGCGTGTCAAGACACGCATGCTACACGATGCCATTCGGGAAGAAAATACAAAAGTACGCCTGACCTATATCAATGCCTTCGGCTTGCACGCAATCACAGAGAAATTATTCGCTGCAGTCCACCGAATCAACAAGAAGGAGATTGATAAAGCTAAAGACGATGTTGTGCGAGCTGCAGCCCAGAAACGGATCGTTCTACCAGAAGCGGAGCCAGCTACTATTCAATCGGTAATGGATTGGATCTACAAAGGAAAACTAGGCTGTGAAGACCCGCAAGAACTCTACAACACACTACAGCTCGCCACACAATTGGGTATCACGGCACTGAGTGAGTTTTGTCACTCCAAGCTGTACAATGCCGTCAGTGATAGTATCGAATACGCCTCGGTCAACGGCAAATCGCTCAAAACCTTGCTGGGATACGGGCCTGGTCCAGGTGATCGCATCATGGAAGTAGTATTCAAGCATGCATTCAAGGATCATGACACACCAAAGCGGCTTCGAGAGATGGTCGTCAACACCCTGGCCACCAACCTCAATTCAGAACTGTGGACTGAAATCAAGGACGTGGTCAGCCACAGCATGGCTTTGCAGATCATCGGGGCAATGATGGAATATCGGGAGCAAGTTGCGGAAGGTTTACTTGACCATGCCGAGATCAAGCATGAGGATGAAAGAGCTCGTACTGTGTCTCCAATGCCTGCCGTCGAGGACTGATCATGAAGATGGGGTTGGAGGTGAAATGGAATTTACTTGGAAATGTTTGCCGAGCCAAGCATGACTGGCGCTTTTATTAGCACTTCAGCTCAAGGTCTGCACACACATTGCTGATGCATCTTCTGATTGTTTTTCTCATGAGAAATTGGTCACTTTCATTGCTTTCTGTTTTCTTCTTCACGCTCAGGTTTCACTCAAACTTGATCATTTTCACATAGTTTGGCAGTTTTCCCCCACCAATCAATGATCTATAATATAACTCAACAATTCACTACCTTACAATTGAATACCTCTATCACTGTATCCCATCCAGTGTGAATTAGCGACTCTGTGTGCCCTCTATGCCAGAGTTTTCCAAATATGCCTCAACTTCATATCGAGTTCAATTATTGATAACTTTCTTACTTCAACAGTTTCGTCGACAGCAATGATGGCGTGGGACCATGAAGCAACACTACATCGTGGTTAGGAAAAGTTCCGCTGGTTCGATAGTATCTTTGTAAGAACTTACCTGGAAATTTTTGGCACGATTCAAGTCACACGTAAGAAACTATTTCTCCTCTTCTCCAGCTTGGGGTTCAACAGCGACTCGTTTTGCAAGAACGATTCCAACGGTTTGTGCAGCACGTGCTCCAATAACAGTTCGGTTTGGAGCTTGAACAACGGTTGGTTGTGGAGCACTCAACGCAAACGCTGCAAATGCAAGCGACAGAGCAAAGGAGAGCTTCATGTTTGCGATGGAAGACGGCGGTTTTCGAAAATGTGGTGTTTGATTCTTGTGATGTTCAGAGAGCCGAAGAGATGGGATAATTCAGAATGAAGTGCCTACCACGTGGTTTTATATCACACATAATATACATTGTGTACATTGCTCTGATGAGTTCACACGACACATGATGCAAAACTTCATCAGCTTGTCTCACAGCTTGATCCATGTTGCCTATACAACATCGGCCCTGTCGCATCAGAGTGCTGCCGAAACATGGACTACCTCATAATGATCTGTTGAGAAGGATTAGCGTGAATTAGCTACAACAGTTTAGCGTACAGTTAAGGCATTACTGAAACAGGTCTGTGAACGGGCTAGCGTCGGGCGAACATGCTGCTACAAGCACAAACAGAGTTTGTGGCTTGTGCTAGGACGCTAAAAAGTAATCTTCTAGATCAAAATGATAATTTATTCAGTGGTCGTCCGACATGCATTAAGCATATCTGCCGCAGGAGTCAGAACGGGATCGCGACGGATCGGGGTTCTGCCGAATAAAATAGCAGGGTTGTTTCGAGGTTCTAGAATGGGACAAATGAGCAAAATCTCGTGACATCCCATGAATATCTTATTGATTAAATCCATACTAGCAATATTGAACGTCCAGTCGTGGTGACATACGCGCTATTTTGATCGTGCTTCGTTGTCCGGACGAATCTTCTGCTCTATCAAAGTCCACGATGACAAAGTAGGCTTGCCAGAAGAAACACAAGCATCCTCCCCGACGTCATTGAATCTGCATCTCCACCTCTAGACCTAAGCAATAAAATCCTATGCCTTGCTTTTTTCTACTCTCCATGCAATATCACTCTTCCCAAGCCCATCCAAACTAGCATCCACCAAATTTACTGGGCGCTAACTGCAGCACTCTTTGTGTCCATCTCCACACGTCCTACAACTATACCCTCCACCCGGTCCACATTCTTCCCTGCGGGAAACCCCACTGTACAACTCTCTGCCCATACATCTTGGCCATCCTCGCGTCCCCACTCGCGCTATCTCCCCAAGCCACCGAAAATTACACCAAAGTAGTCGTGTGCAACACTCCAAGTCCAAATCCAAATCTTAACCGAGGGCATTTTTCTTTCAGTGTAACAAGTAAGTGCGGATCGATCGGATCTGGGCCGCGGGTGATACGGTGCAGACTCGAGGAAAAGGTATAGGTACGTGGGAAAGGGGGAGGTACATGTTGTGTTTGCAAGGATACAGGAGGTTCGCGTGGGGACGGAGAGGTGCATGGAGCAAAGTGACATTTGACAGCTCATAACAGCGGATTATAGTACTGATATACAATATATCCTTTACTCAGGCTTGTCCATCTCCATCGCCGTCTGAACCTCCTTAATCTAGGTCGATCGATTACCAGTTTTCGAGTCGAAAATAAGAAAGACCATCTGAGACTAGCTACAAACATCCATACACAACCTCATCTTGCTATCCCACCTTCCAACTAGCCTACTCTCTCCACACTCCTTCTACATGGTACACAATCCCAATCGAACCAAGGACCCGCACCTTGATAGCGTCCGCGTTACCCGCTCCCGTAAAGTCGTCCAGAAACGCCCCGTACGACGTAGTAAAAACGGTGGGTTGGATGGAAAAGCGCTAATGTAACAGTGCCCATGTAGCACGAAGCGGGTGCCCAAGCAATACAGTGGCTTTTTTTTCCTGTTACAAGCGCGATTTTATCTCTTTGAAAGAAAAGATTCTAGTAACAGGGAAGAAGGAGAAGTGGGAAACTGGGAAAATGTAGCCGGTATGGAAGAAGAAGCCACAGATGTAATGGCTGTTCGACATGGTCAAAAACACCGTATATGTTATAAAAAGCTTCCTTACTTGCTATCTCTTGTCAGCTTCTGAGAGAAGTCATCGAAAAAAGATGGATAAATCATCAATGTTCCACCTCACAGCCATCGTCCACTTTCCGCGCAAGATGTTTACGCAGTCGCCATCTGGCATATCCCCGTGCGCTGAGCAAAATACGTATGAGCTATGCGATATACACAATACGGGCAGTCCGTATCCTGCTTCTGCGAGCTCGACTTGCTCGACGACATCGACATGTGAGCGTCACGCGACTGAGACGGAGACGAGCTCGACGACGGCGGTGCGGCGAGCGAAGTTGAGACAGGCTCAGTTGGAGACTTATCGGACGACTCCCCAGACACAGGCGTACGATAAGATTTCGCCGTCGATCTTGTTTGTTGATTTACGAGGGTGCTCTTCGCATAAGATGTACTGTTGAAGTGATGAGGTTGCAATGAAAGAGATTGTGTATTGCTTACGGGGGACTTCTCACAACATCACCTGCAAAAGTATATGGGATGGAAAAAAGGACCTTGGGAAAATGGTTTTAATACACAGCGCAGCAACGCTAACACGTCTGCGTCCTACGCCACCGCGACTTCAACAGAGCCAAGGCCGTGAATAATTTTCGTTTAATACAGAACCGTCCACCAATCCGACGTCATCGTGTTCAAGTCAACTTTTCCAAAACCGCCCATACCAAATCGGCACCACCAGAACCAAAAGTTCAAATCCAAAACAGTCCCAAAACCAGAGAGAGAGAAGAGATATAATGGCAGAGGGAGAAAGGGGGAGAGACCGGTACGCCGTCGCTTGATATTCATACAAAACCATAAAATCGTTGTTTTCCACACAAAAGATCACTCCGTACACCGTTGCTTTGTGATGTCGACGAAGTTATTCGTCTGTCTCTGCTGCACGCGGCGCGGCCAATGGCTGCCCTGCCATGATCGCTTCCCGATCCCGTCGCATGCCCTCGAGTACGCCGACCAGGCCGCCTTCGCGCATGCGTTCGAGCACAACCTTCATGCCCTCGCGCGCGTTCGGCTGACTTCGTTGCGCACGCGAGAGACCGATTTTTTCAATGTTGCGTTGTAGAGCTGCGGTGCCCCAGCTTCGCAAAAGGCCCATCTTTTGAGGCTGTTCCTCTTCCACAACACCTTCTCTGGCAGCCTCGCGCTTCTTCTTCCACGTCTCTCCAATGTGACTGTGCAGTGTGACTGAGCTTGTTACATCCGTTGTCTCGCCATTGTCTTCCACCTTGACGCCATTGCCCTTGTTGTTGAAGTTGATGAAGCCGTGGCGTAGAGCGGGGCTTTCCGAGGCCTGCCGAACTCTCGCGTGGTCAGACGTCAGCGAAGAAGGGCGAGTGAACTTCTGCCTCTCAATGACGGATAGGACTCCTGTCCACTCCAGATTGCGGGACTCAGTATCCATCCATCCCTCCTTGATATCCACAACCGACTTCTCAAGAATGTAAGACTGCGATTCGCCGCCGGCCGATGCACCAAGCAGAGACCGAGGGACGAGCTTGAGCACAGCAGAGGGAAGTTTAGAGCGCTTGAGGTGTAGCCGTATGGTAGTTAGGCGCTGGGTCTCGGGGTCATAGTGGCGGGCGATGGTGTCGGTGGAGAGCACGTGAGTGGAGTAAGGGTTTGGATAGCGCAGGAAGTAGGCAAGGGAGACAGCCGAGAAAGGGTACGAGTAAGTTTCGTTGGAAGAGTAGAATTTGACCATTTTGGCGTCTTATTGGTGCTTCTGGAGCTTCCTGTGCAGGTGTATGTGGAGAGGCAGAGGGCGGGTGGAGCAATTGGTAGGTAGAAGGTTAGATGAACCTGTAGCGGACGGTGGTCTATCTCAGGTAACGAAGTCGCATGGTCAGCAGCATCCAATTGCGAATGGACAATTGGGAATGCCGTTGCAGGGGAGAGATGTCGAGCGGGGATGGTGTGAAGATGGTGGTGTGACGACAAGCGGCAGAAGCATCTGGAGCTCTGCCTGTGATCAGTTTTGCCTCTCGGTCGCTCGGTCGTTCGTCGGCACTGCGACTTGCCCACCTCCGATATTGTGGCTGGAGTGTGGCGCAGTGCGGGGCAGCTGTGGCGGTGCGGCAACACCAAATTGAAGCGGGGTGGTGCCATTTTAATTAATTGGTCATTGAGTCAACGCGTGATGAATCATCGCCGGCCCTCTTGATCTCGACGCCTACAAAACTCTATCCGCTGAAACTGCTTCTCGACACATACCCTGTCTCATCGCCATAATGACTGAACCTGAGCCGCCGGCGGTAGCCGCCCTCTCCATCTCCGACACGGCCACGCAACCTGTTTCCAAAGCCACCGAACAGGAAATCAATCCTTGGGATGTGCAAGCCGCGGTAGACGAGGACGGAAATGTCAAGGAGTTTGACTATGTCAAGATCTCGGAACAGTGGGCAACAAAGCTCATTGACCAACCGCTCCTTGAGCGATTCGAGCGCGTGACCGGCCACAAGCCACATCGCTGGCTACGGCGCGGTCTGTTCTTCTCTCACCGAGACCTGGACTTGATTCTTGACACGTATGAGCGTGGCGAAGACTTCCTCCTGTACACTGGCCGTGGTCCTAGCAGCGATGCCATGCACATCGGCCATACCATCCCCTTTGAGTTCACCAAGTGGCTACAGGATGTCTTCGATGTACCATTGGTTATCATGTTGACCGACGACGAAAAGTTCCTTTTCAAGGAAAAACTGAAGCAGGAGGAAGTTTACGAGTTTGCCCGACAAAACGCAAAAGACATCATCTCCATTGGATTTGATGTAAAGAAGACTTTCATGTACATCGACTCCGAGTTCTTCACATCGGGATACAACAGACACTTCAATCTGAACGCGACAGAGTTTGAAAAGCTCATCACCAACAACCAGGTCCGTGGCGCATTCGGCTTCCATGGCTCTACAAATATCGGCAGTAACGCATTCGCTGCTAAGCAATGCGTTGCTGCATTTGCTTCGTCGTACCCCTTCATCTGGGGTGAAGATTACAAGACCTACCGCAGATCGAAGAAGCTCGCTGCGACTCCCTGTCTCATTCCCTGCGCCATTGACCAAGACCCGTACTTCCGTCTCGTCCGCGAGAACTGCAATCGCATGGACAACCCTTCACCAAAGCCTGCGCTCATTCACTCCAAGTTTCTCACAGCACTACAAGGTGCCGGCGGTAAAATGAGCGCGTCCAATGCCAATTCAGCCATCTTCATGAGCGATACTGCGAAGCAAATAAAGAACAAAGTCAACACCAAAGCATTCTCGGGCGGCCAAGAAACCCTTGAGCTTCATCGCGAGAAGGGAGGAAACCCTGACATTGACGTACCATACCAATATATCGCTTATTTTGAGGATGATGACGAGAAGCTCAAGAAGCTCGCCGAAGATTATCGCAAGGGCGAGCTGCTGACTGGCGAGATGAAGAAAGAATGCATTGAAACCATGACAGCATATACCAAGAGGTTCCAAGAAGCAAGGACAAAGGTCACAGATGAGATTCTAGACGAGTTCCTTCGCCCAAGGAAGTTGGAATGGAAGGGTAATCCGAACCCTACTAAGCCAAAGCTAGAGCAACCAAAGGAAGATACCGAAGGGGGTCCGATGCTAGATGCGGATGGCAAGCCAATGACCAAGAACGCTATGAAGAAAGCTGCCAAGATGGCCGAGGTTGAGCGAAAGAAGAAAGAGAAGGAAGCTGCTGCAGCAAAGCAGTAGCATTTTCACTAGATTCCACAAGTGTTAGAAGAATAGACATGTGATGCGGGAACCATAGACCAGATCCGTACGTCGAACTGCGCCAAGTGAATCGTCTTGCATCAATGTCTAGCGCACTCCTACACGGCTACTCCTCCTCAACCAATACTGCATTGTGCATTAGTACGAAAGTGCTCTAATAAGATCTATGAGATGATGGCATTTTGACCTTTGTGTAAACTCTACCAGTCGTGACGTAAGGAAAGCGCATATGAACAGCAATTGCACTACTTAGCGGGCCGATCCGAAAATGTGGACCCGGATGATCCTAACGATAGTAACCCACAAGTAAGTTTGCCCTTCTCTAAGTCGACCCACCAACGGTACTGCAGTCGGAACTGCAGCAACCATTTTAACTCGCTGCGGTTAAAGCTCGACTTTCCTAAGTTGGTTCAGGTACTCCATGCACCCCGAATCGTTCTCTGGGTCTATGCGGAGCTGCCACAAACTATCGAAACTGTGACGCCCTTCATTGTATTTGCTGTCTCCATGCTTTACCAACGGCTGAGTCTACGATGTTCGCATGTATAAAGACCATCCATGTACCCCATACCCAGGCACGTACTAGTTCCATGCGCCATCTAACGCAATCCGCACCCAACACTTTGTACCAGACCAATGTCCATGCTGGACACTATTGCTATTTTGTTTAAACTTTATTCGATATTGTTTATGTTATTTGATGGCTAAGCCTTTCTACAGTCTATCTACGAAAACTAGACTCTTTATGTGCGGAGTGGCACCCAGGTCTGCCTCAATCCTCATCTTCTGACTGCACTCAGGTTTCACACTTTCATCACACAAATTCAAGACCCTTTTCCCATCACATCTACACATCGACAACATCATGTCGTCTCATGATACGAAGTCAGCACAAGAAGCCACGTACTCTGACCAGCAGCCCGTGGGTCTACACAGCAGGGACTCATCAAGCTTGGCCAGTACCGCAAACACTTCACCTTCTCCACCAACAGTCTCGATTTCAAAGTTGTTGCATCCCATTAGACACCGCTCTAACCGCGCAATGGAGGCGAGGAATAATGCCGAATGCTCAATGACACTCAGACAGGGTATCAAGCTTTACCCAAAAGCCATCATGTGGTCAGTGTTATTGTCAATGACGCTCATCATGGAAGGATATTCCACCATTCTAGTACCCAACTTGTTTGCCATGGACCCTTTCAAAGAACGATTTGGCAACTTGCAGCCCAACGGGGACTATGAGATCAGCGCTAATTGGCAAAGCGCATTCGTCAATGGTGGCCTCGCAGGTCAGATTGTGGGTCTCTTCGCTACAGGTACTCTAGCCGAGTGCATTGGATACCGACGCACTCTCATGGTTGGACTGGTCGCGATGACTTTCTTCATACTGATACCATTCTACGCTACGAGTAAGGTGGTATTGCTGGTTGGCCAATGTCTGTTGGGGATGCCTTGGGGAATGTTCCAATGCATCTGTACAGTTTACGCAGCCGATGTTTGCCCCGTAGCCCTAAGGGCATACTTGACAACGTACGTATATGCAACCTCTCCCACAACTATTCTCAGGTACCTAAACACGATACAGATATGTCAACGCATGCTGGGTGCTCGGACAACTCATCGCTTCCATCGTTTTGCGCTGCATGATCACTGACACCTCATCGTGGGCATACCGCAAACCATTTGCCCTCCAATGGGTTTTCCCCGTACCGATACTCGTCGCGGTTTACCTAGCCCCAGAGTCTCCATGGTGGCTCATTAGGCAAAACAACTTCGCTGATGCAAAGAGATCCCTTCGCCGCTTACGAACCAAACCCAAGTACGTCTCCGATGCCGAATTCGAGGCTGGCATAAATGCTACATTGCATATAATGGTGCAGACAAACGAGAAGGAACTGCTGATGCAAAGTGGGACGAGCTACAAAGACTGCTTCAAAGGGATTGATCTGCGCCGAACAGAGATTACGTGTATGGTTTGGTTGGTTCAGACACTATGCGGTGGTTCATTTATGGGCTTCTCCACATATTTTTGTAAGTTGAGCACGCTCGAGCGCTATATACTTGTTGACTCACGTGGCATAGATGAACAAGCTGGTCTTGAGGCTTCATCTGCTTTCACTCTATCGCTCTGCCAGTTTGCGCTTGGCTTTCTCGGTGTCGGTGTATCCTGGATTCTGATGAGCCTCTTCGGGCGTCGCAGCCTCTACATTTCCGGTCAAATGCTGACCTTCATCTTCGTCTCGTTCATCGGCATCTTTGCCTGTATACCTGGGCGCCGTACCATCGATGTTGACAGTTCCCCTACCATCGACTCATCTCAAGTCGCGGATATACCGCCTGATGAACTCAATTGGGCCATCGCTGGCATGTTGCTGGCTTTCACTCTCACATACGATGCAACGATCGGGCCTATATGCTACGCTCTTGTATCGGAGATTCCCTCTACGCGATTACGCAGCAAGACCATTGTTCTCGCGCGCAATTGCTACAACATCTCCGGCATCTTCGCCAACATCATTACGCCGCGCATGCTCAACCCCACAGCGTGGGGCTGGGGTGCGCGAACCGGCCTCTTTTGGGCTGGCACAGGCATCATGGGTATCGTGTGGACCTGGTTCCGGCTCCCAGAACCGAAGGATAGGACATTCGCGGAACTGGACGAGCTCTTCGAAACGAAAGTGCCTGCAAGGAAGTTCAGGAGAACGAATCTAAGGCCCCCTGAACGCGCGGTGAATACTGTCACGGTGACAGTTGGGAAGCGTACGGGATAACTTTTGTTATTTTCGGGCGCAACGTGCCTGCGTTGGATATTGTGACATCGGAATATATGACGGACTAGGAACAGATGAGAGGTCAATCGACTCCCATTAGGAAAGGATTCTGTAAATCCCTCATACTTCGACTTCGGATTGGCAACTTGATCGTCGCCGGAGTTGACACAAAGGTAGATCGGGTTATGCAGCCAAATTTTAGCATCAAACAAAGCCGATCTATGCTTTTTTCGTAGCTATCGAGTCTCCATTATCGTTACTTAGAGACCAGTTTTTCTTTGGTAATTTGTGTTTTTGAAATACTCTATTCAATTTCAGCGGGGTGTTTACAAAAGGTGGTCTCAACCTAGTTAGCAAATGAGGGTGTATTTGTGGGTAAGATAATTGTCACTGGGTATAGCCTTGATGATGTCTTACAGAATTGCAAGCATTCGTTCAATTTGGTTTACATGATTCGGAAAAAGAAAGCACAATTTAGTAAAGGTGAGAGCATCCAGTCAGCTGCATCAATATTTAGTCATTTGTCGTGTCTGCACAGCAAAGCGGAATCTGCTGAACCCATTCAGAAGATCGAACTTGGTGGGCTGTCAAACGGCGTATGGGACTAGGTTCGAGGATGGAGTAAACGGCATTTCGGCATTGGCGCTAAATTTAATTCAGCAAGCAATATGTTGAAACTTTTCGGTAACTTACACGTCTCAGACATTCAATCGGCTCGTAGCCAGCTTCTGTCTTGCGCTTTTCGACATATTGCTGATATTTTGCATCTTCTTCCGGCTTTGCAGCGCGCCACGGATTCTCCCCGGTTCGCATGGCCATGTAGATCATACCGCAGGCCCACACGTCTAGCGGGCGGGGGTCGAATTCCTCGAGTGTAAACTCCTCTGGAGCAATATACGGCAAAGAGCCGCAGATTCCAGAACTCATGCGTGCTTCTGTCTCCCAGGCTGCACGAAAACATTCGGCATTCCCAAAGTCGATGATCTTGACTAACCCACGCGTAGTTAGGAGGACGTTCTCGGGCTTGAGGTCGCGGTGCGCCACGCCCATCTCGTGCATATACACTAGTCCTTGTATCAACTGCTTAAAGAAGCAATCAGCTTCTGTCTCTTCGAGTTCACCAGCATGCAGGATAACTGAGTGCAATTCCTCTCCAGGAAAGTACTCCATAATCTGACATTCCACGCCCTTGTCGTCCTGCATAAGATCCAATGTAGCAAGGATGTTTTGGTGATGTAGCGATGATGAGATGCGGAATTCTGAAACTACGCGCCTTTGATACTTTTCCTGTGATTCTCCTTCGAGCCGCTTGTGCTCTTTTATTGCAAAGACTTGCTTGCTACTCGGATTCTTCTCGTCGATCTTGTAGGAAGCACGGATAGTACCAAAGGCACCCCATCCAAGCACATCACCGCATTTACCATATTTTTGGGCGAGGACTTGAGCGGGATTAGACATGTTTTGCGCAACAGCAGGATCTGCCGTCTCTTTTCGCAGCCTTTTGAACCAGTTTGATGCCACGTGCCGTATCTGCTGCTCTTTGAGATGGCGGATCATCTTGAAAGACTTTTCACGGTTCCGGTAACTATGAATGGTGTGTTCATGATTGCCATATACATCTTCCCGAAATCTTGCGCGCACATCGGCTGCCTTGGTAGTTGACATTTGCCTTGGCAGTGGATGACGACTCGACTTTGCATTGTTAACCGGTTGGGCGCCAATGCTATTCTTTCTGATTGCTTCAGGGGAAGGATTTGTTGCCGATGGTGGATCGCTTGAGACAGTATTGGCAGTTGGCCCTGGTTCAGTACCCATAGCGGGGTGATGCTACTGCGAAAAGATGGCGCCAAAATGAACAGTTTTAGTCAACCAGAGAAGCCAACTATGCAAACCAATAGTATAGAGTCGCAACCCTTGTGCTATGTAGCCTGCAAGGACAAATCAGCGAAAATCACTATATATTCACGTAAAGATGGCGTACTAATATTGGCGTCTGCGAGCTTTTGTCCGGCAGTCTATGCCGTGGACAAATGTGAGATAATGGTAGAGCGTGGAATACATGGAGCTCAGTAGTGGGTGGTGGAACTGGCTTCTCCTCCCAGTTCGGCCGCAATTGGCAGTAGAGGTGATGTGATGGGATTGGTGAGACACAAGGTGCGGTGACGTTGGAAGCTCGACGTTGCGTGAAAAGAGCAATATCGGTGTACAAAGGTGTTGATGGTGGATGTAAAATTTAGTTCAAATGTGGTCCTGGTATGGGAAGAAGTTGTGCTTAAAAACAAGGCAATAGTAGTGGGGCAAACATCTTCCATTTCACGTGCCTATCGGGTAGAGACCAGCGTGACCGGGTAAAGCGGAGCCGTGCTGTCTTGGCTGCATCGCGAAACGAAGACGTCGTCCTTGGCGTTATTCTTGACAATGGACGTAGTGATAAAGCAATGCCCAGTGTACAAGAGCTGATGCTAGCCTATAATTACGAACAAAATGTGGAGTATCCGGTCGGGCTAGACCAATATTATCAATTATATTATCACAATACAAAGGTGCATATGCTAGATAGAGGCTAGCAGCCCAACAATGCTTCTTGAAGCTTACTTCTTTCCCTCTTGCCTGGCGCTTCGCTAACTTTCTGACGCTTTGAGAATGGGGGATAAAGCTCGGTGACAGTCATATGTTTTTGACAAAACCAACCTCGATAATGCGGTCGCGGTCAACGTCCAAGGAAGCAATCTTGTTTCTAGTGTTTTCTCTAATGAACAAGAAGGCGTACAACAAAACTCTGCGGATGAAGTTGGTATTGCTCTTAACCTTCATCTGTTCCTTGCCAATGATATACAAGATCTCATGGTTGAAAGCGCGCTCGAGGGCTGTAAGTCTAGCTGTAGTGCTTGATGCATTAAAAGTCGGCAAAGGTGCCTGCCTAGCGCTCGGTCGGAATGAAGTCCCAACGGATTCATTCGTTTCATTGACTGAAACTTTGAGATTAAGTTTGTTCAGATCGTTCCCATTACCAAGGTCGTTACCCGTGGTTTTCGGCGCACCTTTCTCCTCGCCCTCACGATCTAAGGCGTGGGTCACTATGTGATTATGAACTTTGTCATAGACCAAAGAGCCAAGGTCGGGAGTAATAACTTCATCCATGTAACCGTGGCGGACGACGAGACGATAACAATTGGGGATGGCGAGGCGGGACACATGGTAGCGATCCTCGTAGGCCACAGAAGGTACTTCGAGGGGACGGAGGTGAAAGAAGACGACGACTTCTGGCACCGTGACTAGTTTGCGAACAAACTGACTAAAGACAAGTGGTGTAGTCTCGCCAGCCTTGTCGAAAAAGATGCCGAATCCTTCGATGGAGCTGATCGTCTTACCACCAAACTTCTCGGTAAGCTGAATACGTCCATCTTCGCATGTTCTGACGAAGTGGGTGGTGGGATAGCGGTCTTCCGCCTCGGCAAACCATTGTTGCTCCTTCCCGAATCTCCAGAGAATGAACACACAGGCAAGTAGTGTAGCGAGTAAGAGGGTGAACCAAGCACCATCCGGGACTTTGATGAGTGCGGAAGAAAGAAAAGCGCTATCCAAGCATGCCACTGTTAGCCATGGGATGAGGACGAAATATGGTTTGATACGCCATATGAGGATTGCGACGAGCGTCACCATGCAGGTGTCGAAGAATGTGACGAACATGACGCAAACGCCATAGGCATTACCAAGGGAAGTCGTGTTATTGTAAACGGCGGCGACTATGACAGTGCCAATCATGAGGAGCCAATTAGCCGCTGGCACATATAGTTGACCGTGGTACGTGAGCGAGGTATGAATCACACGGATCTGTGGGAAGTATGAGAGCTTCATGATTTGTGTAAGGAGCTGATACATGTTAGTACCTAATGTGCCAACATCGAATGCGTACAAACCTGAAAGGTGGCGGTAATCATCGCCTGCGATGCAACAATTGCTGCTGCAATGGCGATGACTAGAGAGGGAATCAACCAGCCTTTTGGTGCGCAGTTATAAAACGGGTTGGAATAGGCTTCTGGATGAACGCTGATATAGGCTGCTTGGCCCGTATAGGCAAGGAGGAGGCAAGGGTAGGCATATCCAAGCCAGCTGATTTGCACTGACTGTCGACTAAAGGCACCAATATCCGCGAAGAGTGCTTCGACACCTGTAAATGCAAGCAGGATACCACCAAGACTGTGCCATCCGTTGTATTTGTTGCGTATCAGATAGTCGAACGCATAGTACGGATTGAATGCCTTTAGAATAGCATGATCGTACCTACAAAGTCAATATGCCGTTACAAATTTAGTTTTATCAATATGCCTGCACTTACCGGGCCAAGTTATAGATTCCGAATCCAGCATTCAAAGTAAGCCAGATTACAACTATGGGAGAGAAGACAACAGTAATCTTTGAAATACCTAGTGGCTGCAGTAAGAAGAGCAAAACCAGAATGGCACAGGTTACGCCAACAACAGTGGACTTGGAGATGTCAGGCTTGACAACATTGAGACCTTGTACAGCGCCTAGTACGGACTGGGCAGGGGTCAGAACACCATCTGCCATGACCATAGAAACGCTTAGTACTCCGATCGTCTTCAGCAGGCCTCGAAAGAACTTTGTTTTCTCAATGGTCGAGCGAATCGTCTTGGTGGATCGGTTAAGATCCTGCGTCAGATATCGTTCCATTCCTACAGCCCTATTAGCTAGAGAACCCCCACGAGAACAGGAACTTACGAATCATTGTAGCTTCGCGTGGGTCACGATTCGCTATGTGCGCCTGCATTGATTAATATTCTTTTCGAGAAAAATTGATCAACAAACTTACATATCGAGAGAGCAAAGAATAGGTACTGAATGTACCGCCTTCCCCGTCATTGTCGGCGCGCAAAATAACCAACACATACTTCACTGTCACCATCAAGGTGATCGCCCAGATGATCAGCGATAATGCGCCAAGTAGATCCGGGCGGTCCGGAGGTGCGGTAAATGTTGACGAATACACATAAAGCGGAGAGGTACCAATGTCACCATAGATTGTTCCGATAGACTGGTAGGCCAACATGAACACCTGCGCGAGGCTAAAGTTCTGTAGATCATTAGCTAAAATTACATATAAGACATGCGAGCAACCTGACCTGCTTTTGCTTAAAGTCATTATGGTTCCTCAGACCTGCATCTTCGTCTTTTGCGTCCTCAATCTCCTGCAACTTGCCGAGGTCGAAGGAGCCTTTTCGTTCGCGGGACTTTGATCTCGAACGAAGCGACACCACACCACCAATACCCATGTTCTCATTGGGCTTCGCAGATTGCGGAGCAGCCGCCGTCTGCATTGCTGGCTCCATGTCCTGCGCAGTTAATATGGGCGAAAATGTAGGAGAAATCAGATCTTGGTCGAGAATTGAATTTATACTACATAACTGTAACTCTATCTCCCAGATTCCATTCGGGTAGTTATCTCTGAATTCATGTTACCTCTCAAACAATGTCATCTCTCGACAAACGTTATCTCTCAAACCATTGCTTCAGCTGACATGTTTTTTCCACGTGCGCTTGTTTTCGAATGAGCGATTTTACGACGTAGCTATAAGCCGGGGGTTTGGCTACGGCGGGCTGCATCAGGACTAGTGGCCCGCCACGTTCTCTCTGGATTCCCAAATGCCAGTCGCGGCCGTGTTAAATTTCCTGGTGCTAAGCACGGAAAGAAAAGTACGGGAAACAAGCGGAAAACGGGCAAAAGCGTCAGTGACCTTCCTAAAATGTGTTAAGTCAACGGACCCCTTTTTGCTAAGCATTGACAAGGCGTTTGGCGAAGATCTTTAGATCGCGGGTACACTACGGTATTATTCATCAAGTATGCAGACCTGCATGGGCGGCTGAATTAGTGCACACGGCAAGTATCGCACCATCTGGGAAGGAGGAAAAGGTGGGATATTGTGACACCTTGAAGGTACTAGAATAGAACTTAGGCCTGGGCCAGAAAGAGACATACATAGTAGCTACAAGAAGAAAGATTGATTCACAAGCACTGACGGCCTAGAAGGTGTAGCACGAGCTAGTTAGTACTGACGCTCCTTGCGAGTGCCTTTAACGCTGTTAAAGCCTATGCATACTGGAAATAAAACTAATCGTTCATACTTGCCCGAAAAATGAAACCCAATGTCTCATGCCGATGCGGGCAATGGAGCCCATGGTTCATTGGCACTGCTTTGTATCTACCTCCTGATACCCCACCCTGCAGTGCTTCGTGTAAGCCCACCGTAGTAACGTGCTCCACCAGTAAGCTGCGCACCCCACCAAACTCTCTACATACTATGATTTTGCCGTTACACATACTACTGTTTTAATCATTGTGGCGGCGGCATGTCCTCCTCTTCCAAGGTAGGCTCCTAAGAAATAGATAGTGTTGCATCAGCTCAATTGCTGCACGTACTGACTATATAGAGTAGTCCTCATTGCTAAATTCGACAAAGGTTGGTTTTTTTTTTTCACATTTTCTCTTCAACTCCCTCGCTTTCCGAATATTGCCTCTGCAAGCTACTCCGACTTCTCAGCATAAACACTACACACCTTCCCCTCACGCCAGACACCACGAATATTCAACGTCGCATCGATATCCTCAAGCGGATTTCCCTCAACAAGCAACATATCCGCATTCAACCCCTCCGCCAACCTCCCTCGATCTTCAAACTTGAAGCGCTTCGCAACCAAACTCGTAGCCGACCGCAGTGCCTCCATGGGCGTCATGCCTACCCTATGCACGAACAAATGAAGCTCATGATGCATAGTCAGACCGAACGCCGTGCCGACTGCAGGACCCGCGGCATCGCTTCCGCTATTCACCGTCAGCTATATCTCCAGACATAGTACACTCTTATGCGACAAGAAAGTCCGCACTCACCATAGAATATCGATGCCCGCATCCTTCAACGCCTTAACCCCCTGATACGCAAACTCCACCTTGCCCTTATCCGCAAACCCCATACACCGACACATATTCCCGACGCGATCCTCCCCAATCAACCCTTTAACCCGCGGGTCATGCGCGAATTTGTGCTGTAAATCTACGCCTTCGGCTGTCAGGCTGCCCATTGTTGCTAGTGTCGGGTTAACCCACGCGTTGTTCTTTTTGTACGCATCGATGAGTTCCTGGGTGGGCGGCTGGTCGCAGAAGGTGTGGGTTAGCCCGTTTACACCTGCGGTGAGGACGTCAAGGGTATCTTGCAGACAAGTTGCGTGGGCGACGGTTAGGTAGCCGCGGCTATGGGCTTCGGTGATGATGGTGCGTTGGAGGGAGAGGGAGGGGTATGCGAAGGTTTGGCTCATGATTTTACCGCTTTCGTGCATCAACTTGATGTAATCTGGTTGCATTTCCTTGGTGGTCCAGTCGAGGTAGTTGACTACACTCGCGTGATCGGTGAGTTTTGGCCAGCGCGCGATTGCGGCAGCGGTTTCTTCGCTTTTGTCGTGCGCGGTGATGACGGGGATGGGCCAGCCGTTTTCGATTGTTGCGGCTTGACCTGCGGTTTTGTAGGATGCTGTGTCGGGCTCGAGGGTTTGCTTTCGGAGTTTCAGGACGTTTTCGAGTTCGTTGTGCATCTCGCAAACGGTGGTTACTCCGAATCGTAGAGATTGTGGTAGAGCTACGGGGTCAGCTCTGTCGGCATGGATGTGGCAGTCGATCAGGCCAGGAAGAAGAGTGTGTCCTGGCTTTGAATATGTCTTTATTGATTCTTGTGGAATGCTGCTTGTTGGTCCCACTGATTTGATTTTGCCATCATGAATGTGTGCGTATCCTTCTTCGATCACCTCTTCACCAGTAAATACACGGACATCTCGAATGATGAAATGAGCCATTATCTTGGCTGGTGCTAGTATGGACTACTAAATGAGCTTGAGTTTCTTCTCAAGGATGCTGAAATGAGATCAATATGAGAAGAATAACGATATGTACAGCTGCGACAAGGGCTACTAGATATGAAAACACATCAGCTGAGTCGGAACTCCGGCTCTTCTTAAACATAAATCCTCGTCTCCTGCACTCAATACCAGATGTGTATACGATTGCCGCTGAAGCCATGCTTGATGAGCATGTAAAAACCAGGATTACAGTACTAGCGTCCGGGGGCGTTCGCCCATTGGACGTATAGAAGTCGGAAAAAAGAGGGGCCCATATAGCAAAACAACCCAAGTGGTTCCATGTGGCCAACATGTGGAGAATGAGGCTCGGATCTGGGGCTGCTTGTTCAGCATGTGGTTCCGCAGGTATCAGTGGCTGCTGCAAGCCCCTCATCGGCCCGCGTCGCGGAGAGCCGAACATGGCTAACATCTGAAGACTCAAGGGATGCGAAAAGGGCAGATTTCCCTGGACCAGACAAAGGTATGGTACATTTCCCATTATCAGCTTACAGTCATATATCAGTTGATTGTGGTGTGGGTGATATGCAGGTGTATCCTATACCGGCTGGATAGATGTACAATTACGTGCCGACCCACAAGCAAGTCCAGACTAGGTCACGGCTTTTGTGGGCAAACGTCTCCACAAATAGAGACAGGCTCACCTATAGGAAATGTCAATGTTTGGCTTCGCATGTCAACATTTTGGCCATAACCATGATTACAAAAGGCCTGTGGGTGTACCGCTTTGCTAAGATTTTCTAGGTGGATTAGCTTCTACCTCCGTGCCTGATGATAGGCTCAGTATCCCTCGACTAGAGATGTCCATTATCTTCAAGCACGAACTAAGACATCGATTATTGGATACGAAGTTGAACGTGTCGTTTGCAAGGGTGAGATGCATGTGGATATTCATGTGGCCTGCACCCATATCACATGCGCTGAGTAGTAAGAATTTAGACCCCTCTTTTGAGAAGCGTTGGTACCGATATTTTGTCTAGCGAAGGAGGTATTGACAACCAAAAACCACTCTATTGTTCAGCCTTGTCGTTGCTTATGCTTAGCTGCAGTCAATCTGACGTGAGGGGGACTTGCCGGTATCTTGGTCCAGAATCCACACATTTTGATATGTTACTCCGTCAGGCAGGTCTGTTCTCTGTTTTTGTGATGGTATTCCGAGTGCTTTGAATGCTTGATCCACGTGACCAGGAGCCAGGGAGACGCGTAAAGTAGATGACGGAAGGAAGCCGGAGATGCCAAGCGCCGCACTAACACGGTCAAGCGTGCCATCAGGTCGTCACGAGAGCGACATCGCTCTCTCGTTGACGAAACTCCATTTTTACATTTTCTAGCTTTGCGTGATTTGGATGTTGCGCGCTGTCTTTTTAACTGCCAAAGATGGTTGTCCTAGTTGATTTGGAAGACGATGAAGCGCCCTCATTACAGTCCCCTCACGCGTCTGGCTTGTTGAACGTCAAGCCATTGCACCATTCTCTGCAGGATTCGGCAACAGAGAGTGAGCAGCGAGTGAGCGTGACAGACGAGAGGCCGAACCCGAACAAGAATGGATTCAGCGCTGCCCTGAGCTGCTATCCGTGAGCCTTAGCCATAGCATGGACTCGACTCCACGCCATGATGCATGCTAACCATGTTAACCACACAGAATAGTAAGCCAACTCGCCGCCCAGCTCGACCTCAACACGCTTCATGATCTGTCGCGCACTTGTAGGCAGTTTCGTGCAAATCTGCTTGAATACCGTAGCCAACTTGTCAAGCATACGCTGCATTGCGTCAACGAAGATGTCGAGCCCGGCGAAACCCCAGGGTCGTCACTCCAGGGAGGGAGGTATGGTACGGCAATGGAATCAAGGCTGACTACCGGTCGTGTCGGGATATGTGCTCGCGATATGGTAGGAGAGTGCCAGCGCTGTGGGACGACTGTTTGCCGGGTATGACGTCCGAATGTGTAAAGGACCAAGTCGGGACTGATGATTGTCTCAGAATTGCACAATGAAACCACCACCCACACCTGCACTTCGGGCTCGACATCGTCGGCTCTGCCGTACGTGCACCAAGGCGCCGTTGCCCATGCTCATGGCTGTCCAGAAAAGACGCTCATCATCCGACTCCTCGCCACCAGGGTCGCCCGACCAGCGCCCTTTGATGTTTGAAAGTAGTCAGCCGCGGGCATTCACCGCACCAGCATTTGAGCGCACCCCTTGCAATTGCGATGATGTTGTGTGGTTTTGCGCACCATGTGGCAAGGACCTACGAAACGCAGATACCATGTACGTTCGTGGATGGAGCTGGCGCACGCGATATAGCCACTACCTGGGTGGAGTTGGCACAGGTGCTGGCGAGGGTAACGAAGGTGTTGAATGTGGGCGAGGCTGCGCTTGTCTAGGCGCACGAGTCGTTGAACACGAGACCTGTGAGCAAGACCTATTGGACACTATTGAGAGGTCGCACACCCCTTCCCCAGAGTCACCTGACCGTTGGCGGGGAACGTCTTACCTCACTCAAGAGATTGAAGGAATTGGCGGAGTGCTGAAAATGAAGCATAAAAAGCAGGTTCGTGTTGGGGAGTGCGTAAAGCTCTATGAAGATGAAAAAGAAAAGTCAATACAGTATCTCGAGCGCGAAGTCAAAGGAGAGCTCAGAAGCTGGTGCTCATGGTGTGAGCGTGTCGTTCTTGGGAAGAAGGACAAGGCTGAAATCAATGGGGTCCGACCGCCTTCCAGTGGTTCAAGTTCAGCGGCTTCTACAAGCTCAAAGCCGTCGTATAGATATTAATAACAACTTCCTTGTCCGATGACATGTTCATTGTATGCTTGTACATAGTTTGAAATTCTTGTCGTTGCTAATCTCTCCGTGATATGGCATACAACTGTCTTGTTTGACAATCTTGGACTCACCGGATTCTCCCGCATCCTATTCAACCTTGTCCCGCATGCACAATCTTCATGCTAGATGTCAAAATGGTCATCATTATAGTCATCGTCCTCGTTATCGTCCCAGCACGATTGTTCTCCAGATGTCTGAGCCTTCCTCATCTTCTCTTGTTCAGTGATGGCTTCAGCAACCCGGCTGTCTAGGTTTTCAACTGTCTTTCCCATCTCGCCCACTTCTGATTTCAATTTCTCCCCCTTATTCCACAAACCAGCTGGGCTACCTGCATCTTCATCCCTCGCCTTAACCAACATCTCAATCTGCCACCGAAGACTCTCATTATCTTCCTGAAGTCTCTCGATCTTCGCATGCTGGGCCCGCGCCTCCCGATCTCCTTGAGATTGCGCTTGCAGAACTATGTTGAGAGTTTCCTGAATTTCCGCGTACTGCTGCTGTAATTCACGGTTGACATCCCGGTGGGTCTGGGTTGCCCTCTCAAACTGTCGGTTCTGGGCGCGTAGGTGCTCTTTTTCGTTTTCTAGCCGTAGACGCGCATTCTGCAGGTTGTGGATGGTGCGTTCGCGCTCAAAGGGGTGAGCAGAGATGGCGCCATCAACGAGAGTGCGAAGGGCGAGATATTCGCCGCGGAGACCGATGTACCTTGCGGCGAGTTGGACGTAGTTCCAGTCATTGGAGTATTCTTCAGGCTCGAAGGTGAGATCTGCTAGTGGTTCGAACATTGTGATGATTTAGAGGAATTTGGGTAAGGATGAGGAAAAGGTTGCACGGAGAATAAGAGTTTGTTTATGAGAAGTATGTTTGCTGTCACAACTCACTGCTCACTGTTAATCGGCTAGACTTTTTACCCTTTCACCGTGATTTGGACATGCAGAAACTCACTAAAAACTAGGCATCACTCGCATACTGCTGCGCTCAACGGCGCCTCACTAAATCGAAATATCGCAGGGAATTTTCTTCTCCTGGCTAATCAAAGTCACTCATCTCGTACTATTGAGAATTTTGACACCCGTGACTGGTTTGGTGGTGTCGTGCCTTCCTCTTTCCCAGTAGAGCTGCACGTGCGTGCTGAAAACAAACAAGCCCTTCGCCTCACATATCATCGGCTCCCCCTCGTCATTCTTTCACTACCTTGTCAACCTTTTCAATATTTACTGCTGATCTATACTTCACGCACCTGCGAATCACAATGGACGAAGAGGGCCCCAAATGGCGCCTAGGTATGTGACGGCTCGTTTGCTGATGGGCTCATTTCTTGCTAATGCCATCTAGACCATGCAGACAATGGCTCAGCAATCTGTCAGCAAGCAGCCTGTAAGCGGAACGAATCAAAAATCGTCAAAGGTGAACTGCGCATCGGTACACTTTCACTGTTCGATAATGGAATGCAACGCCGATGGTACATGGCCTGGCGTCATTGGTGAGTCAACTTTCTACTGCATCTCCACATAAGAATAAATGCTAAGACAGATCTAGGGGATGTGCAACAAAGCATCAAATCGCTGGCTTGAAAGAGACTACCGAGAACGATCCAACTAAAGCACCTGGCTATGACCGACTCAGCCCAGAAAGCCAAGAGCAGGTGAGACTCGCATTTGAAGAGGGAATGCCCGTCGATAAGGGGTTCAAAGATATTCGTGAGGACCTGGCGAAAACCTCACGCAAGTACGCGAAAGAGTATAGGGACGCAGAGGGCTACAAAGCTGATGTCGCCACTCGTGCTGCCGCTTGCCGTGGAGGCGACTGCGTATCGGACAACATCAAAATCACAAAGGGCCATCTGAGACTTGGCATATTGGTCAACTTTGACAGTGATCATACTTCGACATACTACAAACACTGGGTAAGTTGTTTCCTCCTTTCTGGATAGAACCTCATGCTAAATGTCCCAAAGAAGTGCATGTCTGAATATGACTTGGCAAGTGCACAGATATGTTACGAAAAAGGAGAGTTTTATGGAATCGATCAAATCCCCGAAGAGCTCAAGGAAGTGGTGCTCAAGACGTTCGAGACGGGAGAGGTCGTGGAGCCGCCAGAGCCTAAGATTGCGCCACCGAAGTCAAAGGCAAAGCCGAAGTCAAAGACTTCGCGTAGCAAGAAGACTAAAGTCAAGCGAGAGCCTAGTGTCAGTTCGGAAGAGTCAGAAGGCCCGCTCAAGGATCCGAGTGATGAGTTGCAAGAGACAATCTCACCATCACCCGTGACGAAACCGAAAGCAAAGAAACCAAAAGCAAAGAGACGTCCTGCTAAATATATTGACAGCGGTAGCGAAGCTGAACCCGAGTATATTCCAAGGAAGTCAAGGAGCAGATCTGGTCCATTCAAAGAGGCCGATGTTCTGGTCGAGGCTGCTACGTCAGCTCCAGAAGATCTGATGGATGATTGAACATGCTGCAAGGGGAGGCTATTCAGAACGTGGAATTATTACTGCGATGGCCATACCATATATATAATTGAGGAAGAGAGATATAAGTGTAAGAGTCGGGCATTCACTAATCATTTGTATCGTCCGGAGAGACGACTACATAGGCTATCATGACTAGATATGGCTACAGAGTGAGTCTCGGGAGTCAGCAGAAGATTGCGGGATCTTAGTCATATAATCATACCAATTATAAATGTCTTTTAGAACTATATCTCCAACTGCCGAAAATATTTCAATTGCAAGGTTTTGGCCTGACAATGGAATGCAGAAATGCGTAAAGCGGGGCGAGCAACTTACGTTTGTGATCAATGCACGACCCACCCAAGCTCCCGGTGGCGCATCCCAGTCGCAAGCTGTCCTCCCCGCAAATCATATCCACTCCACCATCCATCAACTGAACCAGCCCAGTACGACCTGAGCGCTTCTCTATACCTTGTTAGAAAATTAGGAATCTACGCGACAACAGCCATCATGCCGGGCAAAATCATCGCCGTTACCTCGGCCTCGCACTTCTCCCAGCTTCTCTCGCAATCTACATACACCATCGTAGACTTCTACGCCGACTGGTGCGGGCCATGTAAAGCCATTGCGCCCGTCTTCCAGAACCTGGCAGAGAAGGAGACGAAGCCGGGAAGGATGCAGTTTGTCAAGGTAGATGTTGATAGCCAGCAGGAGGTTGCGAGAAAATATGGCGTCAGCGCGTACGTATATTCCAATTGACGGGATTCCAAACCCCAATCGACAACCTCGATCAAGATATGGGATGCTAACATGCGCTATTTCAGCATGCCAACTTTCCTGGTAATCAAGTCCAACTCAGTAGTCGAGACGATCCGTGGCGCAAATCCTTCTGCCCTTACTGCCGCCGTGCGCAAAGCTGCCAGCGACACATCTGGCCCAGGCGCCGCGTCCACTGCCTTCCAGTCCAAAGGACGCACGCTTGGGTCAGCCGAGGAGCCCAGTCGCCCGGTCGGGGACAGTCCATTCGCAGGTTTACAACGCATGTTGATGGGCAACGGCGGCCTTACCGATTTGGTAATCAGATTTGCAGCCCTGTACTTCATCAGTCTATTCGCGTTTGACGCGTTCAAGGCTGCGGAAGAGAGCCCATTCAACGTGAAGGCGAAGCGGTGAATGCGCAGTCGGAATGTTGGAGTTTGCGCATAACTGCTTGGCCAAGTTACGATGAAAAGGCTGTTTGGCGTTGGGATAAGAACAAGGCGTTTGGGAGGGGATACCACTTCAAATCAGATCGTCACGTATACCGGCATTACTCTCTGTAGTCTATGCGGTAAGCTGTGAAGAAAGTTTAACACAATACATTGATACATACAATGCTTTCAAAACTCTCGCTTCCTCTATACCTAGTTTCGCAGTCTACTACACGAGTTAGTTTCTTTCCTGACTTGATACGCTGAAAGCCGGCCCGCCGCAAGCTCTCACAAATCAGGCGTACTTACGGGCGCACCAAAGAGGCTATAAGGGCGGCCTTATATTTGTTAGGTATGCCTCCCAACCCCGCAAAGTCAGCCTTGCTTGCGATGCCCTTGTAATGCATTTTGTCGTGGACCAGACAGAATGTTGTTACTGTTGGTACGGATTCTCAGGACTAATCAACTAAAGCAACCTTACACAGCGCAACTCATAGAACCTTCGTTTCGAAGATTCCTCACGAAGCAAGTTCGTCGCAGATGCGGTGGGTTGACTTGGATAGCGTAAAAGAACTTGATCATGCGCAGGTTTCACGATCTACTGCAGTCATCAGCAGCCTCATCGTCATTAGACGAAGAGGGTAGGGCCAGACACTATAAGATACTGGATCATTCCAACTATGGGAATACTGCTCGTGTCTAGAAACTAGCCTTGATTTACCCATCGCCTCTATAATCAGCTAGGTTCGCAGTCTCGGTACGATGGTTCACGCCGCATCTTGGGTAACTCTATCCGTGGTTCTTGCATCATTCACCACCGCTTCTCCAAGTACCCAGAGTGCGCTGCCGTATGAAGCAAACGGAATACAGAATTTTAGCCAAGTGAGCAAAGCGAATTAATCTCATCTTCTCGACTCATGCTGGAAGTGTAGATCACTCCATCGTCTGATCTCCAATGGATACCGTGCTACAATGGCTTTGACTGCGCCAATTTGATAGTACCGCTCGACTATGAAGATAGCAGTGTTGGCACCACGACCGTCGCATTCATCCGCAAGCTTGCCCCGGGGAACGTTACTCAGGACCTTCTCTTCAATCCTGGTGGACCCGGGGGCTCAGGCGTAGGCAGTTTGCTTTCCGGACTCGGCGACCTCATCTTGAATCTCAGCAGCGGACAATACAACATCGTCAGCTTCGACCCAAGGGGCATAAACAACAGCGGCATCGAACTGACATGCTTCCCCGGTCAACCCAATATCCGAGACACATACTGGAGTACTTTCGAAGAGCTATCCCAAGCCTCTAATCTCGACGAAACATACGCTCGCGGCCTCGCAATAGGCCAATGATGCACAAACGCCAACGCCAACACAACCGCAAAATACGCAGGTACCCTCGCCGCAGTACAAGACATGCTCCACTTCACCACCCTGCAGTCCCGCCTCCGCAAGCTCGACAACCCCGACGAATCCCCCGCCAATTTCTACGGCCTCAGCTACGGCACCATCATCGGACAGGCTCTCGCATCCAAGTACCCCACCCGCGTCGGCCGCATGGTGCTAGACGGCACCGTCAACGCCGAAGACCATTTCAACGGCGCGAAGCTGACGGCCGTACGAGACGTCGATGCAGCGTATGCCCGCTTCTTCTCCCTCTGCCACGCCGCTGGCCCCGGAACTTGCGCTTTTTACGCAGAGGATGTGAAAAAGCGGTTTGATACTCTTTTGTCTAAACTCGAGCGTGAACCAGTTATCCTATCCTTACCTACCCCCTTGTCTCCAGTGCCGAAAGTCATAACTAAAGACGCCGTTCTTGCAGCGGCTTTCCACACCTTGTACGCCGGTGTAAGCGGCTTCCCGTTCCTTGCCCGCGGTCTTGCTGCGTTGGAAAGGCGGGATGCGGTAAGTTGGTTGGGGGAAATCGCGCGGTTTCAACGGCCTAGTGGTGCGGCGCAGGAGGTTTATATGTTGGTTACTGGGGTTGATTACGCGGGGCGGAGTCAGATACCGAACCGTAGTGTTTTCCGGGAGGTATATGAGGATGTGGTGCGAACGAGTGTGTATGCGGGACGTGTGTATGCGCTTGAGAATTTGGTGCTGGGGGTTGGGATTCGGGTTGTGCCGCCCGAGAGTCAGGTGTTTACTGGTGAGTCCTACATCTTGCTTCCTCTTGGACTTTTTTTGCATTTGAGGATTTAACTGGTGCGTAGGGTTTGAGTATACGGAAACTAAGACGTCGATTCTGTTTATGAATCCGTCAGTGGATCCCATTACGCCTGTTGCGAATGCGAGGTATATGGCGGGGTTTTTCGAGAGGGCGGTGGCGGTGGAGCAGAATTCTACGGGGCATACGGTGTTGCCTTTTCTGGGGGAGTGCATGGCCGACGTGGTAAAGAGGTATTTTGGGGATGGGGAGGTACCGGAGGGCGGAAAGGTGTGTCAGGTTGATGTGAGGGTTGATTGGGAGGCAGGGAAAGTCGGTATGAATTGATGAGGTTGGTCTCTTGTGAAATGTGGAGTACGTTTAGAGATTGCTAGGGATAAGAGCTCAGTAGATTGGAAACGCTAATTTGAGTATGATCCAACACTATGACAGAAACGTACATCCTAAATGTTTTACCTAAACCATGAAGCAGGCATCTCCCTCATACTCACATACACTAACTCCTCGCATCCATTCAATTCCCATTCCCGCCATACAAACCCATCCTACACCTCCACAAACTTCCCCACAACCTCCGCAAACCTCGCTGCATCCTCCAACCCCACCCACCCATCTCCCTCCTCCCTCCCCTCCACAAACGTAAACAAACACCCCATAACATCCCTCGCCAAAACCGGTACCTCCATCTGCTCCTTCCCCCACTCACATGCCACATCTCTTACCTCCCCACTCGCAAAATCATGCACTTGAATCTTCACAGGCGCATCGTTATCTGAAAACTGGAAGAAAGGACTGCTAGGCGATACGAGTTTCATTTCGCCCTTTTCGCAGTTGATGGTCCAGGTGAGCGCGGGATCGCCGGAAAAGGCTGGGCCGTTGCGGAAGAGAAAGGCGAGTGTTGCGTTTGGGGCGGTTTGGGCGGAAGGAGCAAGAGTGGCGTGGAGAGATAGGAGGTCCGGCACGTTGGAGGTGATGTGTTGTGTTACTTTTTGAGTTTCTGCGTCGGGAACGCCAAGGGTCGGGCGTTGAATTTGGGATTTGGAGTGTATGCTTGTGGGGGAGAGGGGGCCGATGACTGTGAGGATGGAGTCGAGAACTGAGATTGCGTTAGATGGATCGTTTGAGGGATCATTGGGGATATGAGCATACTGTGACCGACGCCGATGGTCATGCTGTTTCCACCGGTTTCTTTGTCAGTAAAGTAGATTAGACCTGGGGGCATCATGTCTCTGAAAGGAACGCCGCCGAAGGCCTGGACGCTTGAACTTAGGATTTTTCCTAGCTCGCCTTTGCCTCCATCTAGGATCTCTTGGAGCTTGACGACGGCTGGATCCCATCGCCTTTGTAGACCTACTGCCACTCTCGATCCGCTTTGTCGTGCTGCCTCCACTATTTCTTGGATGTGGTCTTTGTTTGAGGCGATTGGCCACTCGACGTAGACATCTTTGCCCGCTTTGATACTTGGCATGATAACCTCGTGGTGCTTGTCGACTCTTGTATTACATATCACGAGATCAATATCTGGGTCTGCTGCTAGTTCTTCCGGGCTACCGTAAGCTTTGGTAGCGGCAGGGAGCTCATATTTCTGTATCGCGGCTTTTGCGGCATCGACACTGCTGTTTAGCAATGCAGTGATGGTGATTTTTGAACGGCCAGCAGGTGTCTTGAGAACGGGAAGGTGGGCATTAGCAGCCCATGACGTATTGCCAGAGGAGGAAAGCCCAATGAGGGCTGCGCGTACGGGCATTGACTTGCATGTCATTTTGTTGCTATGGGACACTTTTGGAATGAATGATATATCAGCCAGTGACTTGCACCACTGTTTTATGGTTTGTATGCTATTTAGACTTCAAGGTCATGGCATGCGTGACTTCGTGGCATTTGTAGTGCAGATGTGTTGGTAAGATGGCGTTTTGGTCGCCTAGGATTGGACGAAAGCATTGGTTAGCAGAACTTGGCAACTTTGTGGAGGGCATACATTTCGTAGTATGCCAAGCAAATCCAGACTAATACTGCGGGGCGTCTGTAGAAAGTCGTACATCTCAGTGTAAAACATGATTTCGACCCTTAAGCTAAGAAATTGCTAGTTGTGGAGTTGGTTGGAAAAGAGTTCTCCCGGGGGTAGCAGGCGTGTATGAAGAGGTAGAGAAAACCAGTCAGAACAGCAGAAGAAACCTTTGCAGCGCGTACTTAGGGAGAAGCACTGGGACCTATCTGCTTAGGGAGACGAGGTTGCAGAGACTAAATATGTAATTACTAACCAAGGGCTTATTGATACAGCACCAAGGTTACTAGCATGCACTAATGCGGCAATGCGTTGCTTACAAACTCAGCGGATATGGATATCCGCATCTCTAGACTCAATACGGGTCCCGTGATCCGAGCTGAATACTAGAACGCCATTTTCATGTGAATGATGTATCCATGTTTTCTGTTTGTGGCTGAAGGACGTCTTTCGGACAGCATAACATATGGGAACAAGACGTGACTTGTAGTGACATACTTCTGAAGATCCCAACGGATTACCACGACTCGAGTCTCCTCAATTCGCACAAGCGTTATCTCGTGCCTCAACCACGCTCAGACCAAGGCTTCGGGGCAAGGCGACCGAAGCGGATGGCGAAAGGGTCCCGGATCCGAGATCAGACAGAAAGAAACGATGACAGCTACATGGGTTACGAAAACCACGTCGCAAGCATGCACGCTTTGGCAAGTCATTTACTGGAGTACCGTGATGCGAGTATTTGTTAGAAGCACAGGGGCGCAGCACACGCTTCGGAAAGGACTCGGCTTCCGAGTTCCGACTCGTTTAGACTCGAGGCTACAATAGCACCGAGCGACTTGTCAGGGATCATCGCTGTTGACCTTTGAGCCCTGCATGCACATCTGGTAAGACTGAGGTTTTGACAAGAGGCGCATCAGGTAGCAGAGTTGTGGTGGTAAGAGGGCACAACGGTAGAGACTTCTCATTGATGCGCCTGGTCTCTTGTGGAGGAGAGAGATGCTTTACTCAAGATTTGTGTAGCTGGTGTGGACGAGAAGATTTGACAGTATTAAGCTTAACTGCCAGGAAACATACGTTCCTGAAGAAACCAATATGCCGTTGCAGCTGAGGATAAATGCGGACATCTTGGCAGGTCCAGCCATAGCGGCGGCAACGGTTAGGAATAAGGCAGGTCTGTACCGTCCCCTGGTCATGTTGTTTGGAGTGGCAGCAAGACTGGTAAAGACTGGCACAACAACTGCCAGCAGTCTTCTTGTACAGGGTAGATGTAGAGTGGTGAATTTCACTATGTGTTTACCTTCAGACTAGCAATATGCTTCCAAATACCGTCTGAACAATGTCGAGATGGAGCATGCGACTGGGATGCGAGGAGTGGAACTAGTGCGAATGGGGTTTAGACAATGCGGGGCACGTCCGTGGCGTGTGGGACCGAGGTATGTCTGCCGCGTGCTTGTGAGACGTTGCCCACGCCAGGCCTGTTGAGCAGCTTATAGTCGGCCGATGCTTCCATTTTATCCTGTGTTGGACTTCCCCCTTCTTTTTCCATTCCAATCCAATCCTTCCCAATTCAATCCCCGACACAATGGTTGAACTACCCCCCTTCGAACACACGCCCATCGACGACATTGCCCCCACGTGCGCAAAGGTGCGGGCCAGCTTCCTCTCCTACAAGACCAGGCCCCTCGAGTTCCGCATTCAGCAGCTGCGCAAGCTCTACTGGGGCTTCAAGGACAATGCCGAACTCATCAATGAAGCCTGCAAGCGCGATCTTGGCAAGCCTGAGTTTGAGACGTACTTAACTGAGATCTCGTGGTGCATGAACGACTGCATCTGGATGGCCGACAGGGTCCGCCAGTTCGCAAAGGACGAGCCCGCGCCCGATATTCCCTGGACCAACAAGCCACTCCGCCCGCGCATCAAGAAAGACCCCTTGGGCGCTGCTCTAATCATTGGGTATGCTTCTCAATGCCATTGGCATTTCAAGGAGCGATGCTGACAAGAACAGAGCGTACAACTTCCCTATCCAACTTACCCTAGGCCCCCTCATTGGTGCTATTGCAGCTGGATGTACCGCCGTCGTCAAGCCCTCGGAGTCGTCGCCCAACGCCGCCGTTGTCATTCAAAAGATCCTGCGCGAATCACTGGATCCCGAGTGCTACACGTGCATTCAGGGCGCCGTCCCCGAAACCACTGCCCTCCTCGATCAAAAGTGGGACAAGATCTTCTACACGGGTGGCGAGGCTGTCGCCAAGATCATCGCAAAGAAGGCGGCCGAGACGCTTACACCGCTGACGCTCGAGTTGGGCGGCAGAAACCCTGCCATTGTCACAAAGCATGCGGATCCCAGGCTGGCAGCGAGACGACTGTTGTGGGCCAAGACGTTAAACGCTGGTCAGGTCTGTCTCAGCCACAACTGCACTTTTGTTGATCGCGAGATCCTGCCTGCTTTTATCGAGGAGATGAGGAAGCAACTAGAAGAATTCTATCCACAAGGCCCCCGCAAGTCCCCCGATTACGGGCGCATCGTCAATCTGCGTCAATTCCAACGCATCAAGAAGATGGTTGACGACAGCAACGGCAAAATTGTCCTTGGCGGCACCATGGACGAGTCCGACCTCTTCATCGAGCCCACTGTTGTCCAAATCAACGATATGAATGACAGCATGGTCACTTCGGAATCTTTCGGCCCGCTCCTGCCCATCCTCCCTGTTGACAACCTCGACGAAGCCATCAAGATTGCAAACGAACTCCATGACACCCCCCTTGGTACCTATGCCTTTGGTACAAAGGCCGAGATGGAGAAGATCATCAGCCAAACACGGAGTGGCGGTGCTTCTCTCAACGACGGCTTCTTCCACGGCTCCATTCCCACCCTACCATTCGGTGGTGTCGGAACAAGTGGCACAGGCTCATACAGGGGCAAGGCTAGTTTCGATACCTTTACTCACCGCAGGAGTGTGACCACAACACCTGCATGGATCGAGGGCCTCATGGCCGTTAGGTACCCACCCTACACGCCCCAAAAGCAGAAGCAACTGAAGGGCATGAACGACATAAAACCAAACTTTGATCGCGAGGGAAACCCGCTTGGATGGAGCACTTGGTTTTTGGGCTTGCTGGGTGTGAAGAGTCTGGCTGCCGTTGTTGGTGAGTAACTCGTGCCTTTGAGATGGTGGTTTTGGGTATGTCCTAACATCAATCAGCGGCCGTTGCTTTGAAGCTATATTTGCAGCGAAGGTCCAAGCTGTAAATGCTGATCATCTAGCATGTTACAATAAGGAGGAAGAGGAGAAAGGATGTATGAGTCTTGCAAGGGGGAGTCTTGGAACGAAAATAGGAGGATCTCAAGGAGATTTGGGATTAACATTTCTTGTTTAATCATTCAGGATACACAATAGTTCGTTTGATACCAGTATCTTGGTCACCCATCACGTTGCCGATCTTGGCACTTTCCTTTTTAACATGTACACAATACCGAAATGTTCAATCATATGTTGTGAATCACTCTCGTCTTCCCTGTGCAATATATCTCACTCCCACGCCTTTCAATGTAGAAAGATTCCAAAGCTCCACTCATACTTCTATCCTCCCTTAGTCCAAGACATCCTTCCACCTTGCATATCACATCTCACCCACATCTCCGCACACACGTATAACAGCAAACGCCAGTCTCATCCCTCCTTCCATTGTCTTTCTTCTGAAAGAATCCCCAAAAACCCGCTCTATCACCCCCAAGATAAAACCCCACATCCATACCACATCCCCCACCCATCTCCTCATCAGAAAAAGAAATCCCCAATACAATAAATCATGCAAATGCCCCCGTCCCCCATGCACTCATACCGCAACCCCTACTACCACTCACCCCGCTTCACTCCCTATCTCCCACCTCAAGGAACAAAGAAATGCAAGAATCCCGCTGCAGCACAGCGAGCGCACGACGAGATGATGGATGACTTGTTGCATGACAGCGAGCAGCGATGTGCTAGACCTGGGGAAAGAACGGGAAAGGAGGGTAAAGAGGGAGTGAGAAGTTTAGGGGAGAAAATGGTAGTTTGTTTTTTCAAGGTGTATAGGGATTTTTTCGTCGGTGGGGGGAAGAGGGATGGGATCGTTGTGGTGAATGGGAGGCTTGTGCGACGGGGACGGAGATGTAAGCGGTGTACTGAGAGGCGAGGAACATGATGATAGCGGATGCGTATTTCACTTTGATGCAAATCTATTTGCAAGCAGAACAACGTCTTTTATTGATGCACGTAAAAGCTAATGCATGACATGTTTCGATAGAAAAGCCAAGATGATGCAAATGATTCAAATCTCGTTGAAGCCAGATGGGCCAAGAGCGAAAGATACGAATACAGTACATGATATGTCGTACAAAAAAATGCCAGTCATGCGTTAAAAACAAAAAAGGTGTCACACCGTGGTGTACGTTGAACAAAGAAACAATGCAGAAGAACATGCAAAGCAAGCAGTGAAAAAAACATGCAAGGGGTATCCTCCGTAAAAAGTAGAAAAGCGATCGAACAAGAAAAAAATCGTAAAGGTCGTAAATCCAGTCCTGCCACATGAAAAAGAAGAAAAGACCTCAAGCGAAGGGCGAGGTAATGAGAATAGAGCAGCGTGAAGCCGCAAAGCGAGTGTTAAGAAGACATGGTTCGAAAAGAACAAGAAACGTCAAAACTCTAGTGGGGAGTTGACAGAGCAGGACCGTTAGCGAGTGGTATGAAGACATGATGAGAAGCATAAAAGAACAAGAAGAACGTAAAAGTCAAACCCAACCAAAAACGATGCGCAACGGCAACCAAGCAAAAAAAGTCGGAAATGACAAAAGCATTCCAAAGAATCGAAGCGAAAGACAAGAAAGCGAATGTGTGTAAAATGAAGAAGGAAGAAGATGAGGGCTTCAGGGATTCAAACACCCCATCCACTCCATCCACTCCGTAAAATCCGCTCCAGTGAGCCAGTAACGCCATCAAGCAGCTCGCCAAGCTTCGATGTCGAGTCCCAGGCACCGGCAGCAGCCCCGGCGTTCAAGTCATCAACAGGAATGCCGCGGAGTCGCAACTTAACCCATAGCAAGAGACTAACGCAGCCTGTTTGCTGGCGAGAGACATCCTTTGCCGACACCGCATTTGGCGAGACAAACAGCGCGTTGTTGAGAAAGGAAATCGTATTGATAGTGATTTGCGCGTGCGAAAGCACAGGGTTTTCGGGTGTGGCTTCGAAGATGGCAGAGTAAGGAGCTGCAATGGGAGAAGGGAGGAGACTGCTTTGCTGAACTGTGGTCCCGGGTTGAGCGAGGGACTGCCTGCGAGTCTGGCACTGTGTGGCGGTTGTGTCTTCTGAAGACAATCTTCTCATGCGAGTAGTGGCTGCGACAGTGACGACCCATAAGACCAGGGCAGCGAAGAAGATACCCATGTCCGTGCCCATATCTGGCACGACACCGAGTCGTTGTTCTTGCAGCGCCTGCTGCAGAATCTCGACTGAGATGCGCAAAGATTCTTTGACCGGCACGCCTTCTGACGCTGGGGTAGACCAAACCTGGGCCACCCACGTCCTAAGACTGGTTTTTAGTGCAGTGAAGAGCTGGGGTGTTTCGACCTTTTCAGAAAGAATCCACGATTCTCCAGAGACGGCGAGGAGAGCACGGAGAGGTGTCACCTGGACAAGTTTGAAAGTGGCCAGCGTTCGCATAGTGACGGGCGTTGAAGCGAGAAGATGTTCAATGTTTGATGCTGTCGGCGATGAAATGTAGGAAGAGGAGTTTTCAGGACACTTGTAGTGAGCCGCAAGCAAAACGGCCGACTGGAAAGTGTCGAAAGAGATAGAAGTTGGCTCTGGTGTTACCTCATATACGTATGCAGGTGAGTATGAGTATTGCCGAACTGCTTCAGCCCACGATGTCAGATCGGTGGCGTCGAATGACGAGACATGCCCAGGAAATGGTAGATCAAAGGCGGTGTCTTGTACGAGAGAAGGAAGAGGTTTTCGAGCAAGCAGTAGCGATTGTTGCGACTCGAGAATGTAGCAAGACAAAAGCAAGTGTTGCCAGGATGTCAGCTCTATCCATTGTTGCCAACAGGTCGAAGTTGGCTCTGCGTGTTGGTCGAGAGACGACACAATGTCGCCTAAAAGTCGAGTATTGCGTCTGGAGTCTTCGGCAGCCTGTCTATGTTAGCCTGTTTTGGCATATATATGTATCAACACTAAGCCTACCTTGTGATAGACTTTGCCGAATCGCGGGGACAAGGCGTTACCAGCTCGACGAGCACGGTATTGAGAGAAGACCTCGAGAAGGAATATTGCCTGAAAATCGCATAGTCGGTCGGACTCGGTCATTGTCTCTCGGTCCCTCTGCTAATGATTAGTCCATGGTCATCATGCCATGCAATCAACCTACCACTTCGAGGAGTTTAACACATCGGTCGTGAAGGTCTCGGGACTGCTTCTTGACATTCGTATCGTGCGAGTACTGACCCCCAATGGCAGCCATGGCGGCATGCAGCATTGGTGATGAGTTCACAGAGGTAGATCGATGGACGACGGGGAAAGTGGGATGAAAGAGCCTCCAGTAACAGTCAAGACATTGCTTAAACGGATAGGTGTTGTCGATCGAAGCCATACCGTATTGTTGTTCTCCAAAGAGAATTGCTCTCTCCTCTTCATCTCTCTGCATCATGCTCTTAGGCCCAAAATGCCCAAATTCCGACATTGCATCGAAGCTAGAAGTAATTGACATGCTAGTCATTGGACATGAAGTGTGCATGTAAGCAAGACCTGGAGCAGTATGCCCCTTGTCCGAAGAAGGCCAGGTGAAGGCCATGGTTGATGTCGTAGAAGCGGGCGAACGTGACGCAAAGGTCCAGCTGGGCTGTTCAATGCATGATGCGTTCGAAGGAGTGCGTGTTCGGTGGTAAGGCGTGTAGACTGGGTAATCTGTTGGCGCGATTGGTGATACGTAACCGCTAGTCGAAGAAGAATACCCCAGAGGGCTGTATGGTTCAGGCCACAGACCTGGAACGCCAGGCTCGACCGATACCATAGCTGGTGCAGGTTGGCGATTATAATGGAAAGATCGATGATGTTTAGATTGACTTGAAAGGCATCAGCATCCACTCTCATGTTCGATGATGAAAAGAATTGAAAAGATGGGAAACGTGCTGCAGATGTACAATGAAACTCACTTGGGGCTGAAAACAGACTGTGGAGAAGAACGAGGAACATGACTGAAACTTGAAGAAAAAGCCTGAGGCGTTCGAGGAGTACGAAACTGAGCGTAATTATACCTTGGGGGTGGCGCCGACTCATGCATAGGAGAGGCGGGCTGAAAATATGGATGGTTTGGCAGAGCAGGTGTACTGCTCAGGATGGACGGCTCGGGAGCAGGGGTGGAGATGGGCAAAGGGACTGGTGACTCGTCGATGCTTGGCCGACGGGAGTCGTTTCCCATCTCGTTGCTGTCAAACACGTCAGTGTCGAACTGTCAAAAGCCATTTCGATCCTACGTACTGCCTCTCCTGGTGTCGAACAAGAAGATCCATGCGATGGAATACCTTGCCACATCCAGCGACTTCACATATTAATGCATCGTCTGGCGTGTGGTTCTTCATGTGCCGTCTACACAAAAAGTCAATATAGTTTCGCTTAATAGTGAGCTTGGGCTGACCTTAGATGCTCTGCGCGTGTATAAGACTGGCGGCAATTAGTAAAAGAATAGTACTGTTAGGTGCTTTTGTTTGACTGGATATGGCGGGGGCGTAACATGATACCGATATGGTATAACAAAGGTGCCGGTGGGTGGCTGTAGGACTAAGAATCTCAACTCACCTTTCCACAGGTATCGCACTTGTGCACCTTCAAACCTTTCTTCGCTTTGCTGATGCGACCAGTCTTGGTGTAGTGAACGGGCGACATATGGGAAGCCATGTCTGTAGGACTCGCAGTCGATGGCTGCTCAGAACGGGAGGAGCCGATGTGGGGGACAGAAGGCTCTTGTTGGATATCGCCAGGACGATGACGAGGGCTAGTCCTCCTGGGCTTCTTGGAGTGGTTATATGTTGGCGACGATTTGCAATGGTCGACGTGAAGAGATGTTGGTGGGGGAGTGGTGCTGCCTTGGGGATGCTGTAGTTGGTTGGTAGTTGGATCCAATGGGCGGCCTCCGGTCTCGCTGGGTTCAGACATGTTTGACGGAGGTGGCGACGAGCGGTATATATCTAAGGCGGGAGTGATGGGGCTAGCAGGTATGGGAGGCTCAAGTGGGGGTGTAGGCAAAGCGAGCCAAAAGACCCAAATGTGGTTGTGCGGGAGATGGCTATGGGCTAGTGGGCATGTCCTGGGCGTGTGGGCCAAGTTCCCCCAGGACAATGATAGGCACTCGGAAGTATGAGGGTTGAATTAAGAAACACTTGCCAGGGGTAGTAATTTAACGTGGTGTGTACAAGGCCTGAATGGGACAGATGGCCGTTCCAAATCAAGGCATTTGTGACAATTGTGGTGAAGGAAAGGCTGCGCCCGGATGAGTTTATGGAGAAGACTGTAAATATCTGCGGGCTGTGCCTGAGCCAACCCCGAACGAGGAGCCTACTCAAGGCAGGGGTTCTGGGAGAGCGATGGACAGATAGACGCTGCAAGCACGCATGCACAACAGGTAGGTATGAGGCTTGACAGGGGATCCACCAAAGGTAGTGCATTGGCCAGGCCCGTAGCAAAACCATGCGCTTGAGCCCGCGGGCATGGCTGCGGGCTTGCCATCGAACGGTTCCGTCACGAACATTGGGCGAGAGAGCGTCCGCGCGCCATAATTGGGACATGACTGGGGGGGGATGGGTGGTGGGTGGTGGTGGCCAGGCTACGGACCGTTCCCGCCTCGGTCTTTGCATCGGTTCCTCAGAGGAGTGTGGCTTGAGAGCCCATGGAGGACCCGAAAATAGAGACTCGCGTGGAGCGTGACGGGTGTGCTCAGCCCATGCTCCTGCAACGGTGCACCGTCCTGCTGCCGCTTACACGCAGAGGCGAGGAGTGTACAAGATGGCAAAATGACAATGAAGATGACGACGACGATGACAAACCCACGTCCCTTACAGAGAAGACTATGGAACAGTGGCGGTAGTAGGTGCCGTGAGGGCAGACGCACGACTTGTCGCGGGATTGCGATAATCGCCCCTGCAGTGGACAAGATACATATGCCCGAAAGTTTCGCACCACGATGCGTAGCCATTGGTAGAGGTGGGGACTGTCAGGTGCGTGAGCGGCATATGTGTAGTGTAGCCTCACGTGTAGCCTTGTTGCCAGGGCCCCATCCCGCCATGCAGCATCCATCACCACACACAACAATGTACGCGGCAGAACCACGGCCATGTCTCTCATTGCAAGCCGCTTGGCCGAATAGTAGGCCACAACGGGACTCGAGGTAAAACTCTGCACCACATATTCCCTGGGGCGTGCAGTCGAGTCGAGTGTGCTTCAAGCGACCATTCGTCAAGGAGCAAATACCCAGAGCATAAGCACGGTAAGCAGTCCCTCCGTGTGTGCACACAAGGAGCGGGTTCAAAGGGTCCCTGGTCCCCTGGCCCTCGCCCAATCTCCACACAGGTAGGGCGTCCAGGGCGGGAGGCCTGACATAGTCTTAGCGTGTCGGTGCAGGCAAAAAGCTTGGTCGTTGTGTTCCCAAGCTTTTCAGCCTTCCAGGGCGGGTCAAAAGGCAAATGAAAGCAGACAGCGGGCGTACGCTTTTGCACTGATCTGCACGGCTTTGGCCAAAGGTGTAGAGGACGTGGACTTTGATGAGGGTCGACGCGCTTTTGCTCGGCATACAAGGACGAACTGCACGACGCACGTCACAGGCTTCACCGGTTTCCATGGTTCAAGCTCCTGCATCTACGCGCATCGGGGATGCTGCGCGTGTGAGGGGGAGCTCGATGGACATGGGTTTTTTGGTTGCACATGGGAACTTCGCACCTTGTTGCAATATTCGGGCACTTTGTGAGCCTGATTGTCGGGCCAGGGCCGTTGTCGGTTTCATGATGGGCTGAGCTCCTTCGTAACCGAGACGATGGGAAGGTTGCGATGATCCCCGTCAGCAAGGCGCAAGTATGGACAAGGGCAAGCGAGCTGTGTGACCCGTGGAGTAGGTCAAGATGACCAGGACCTGTTAGCTGGAAAGCCGGCGCGTAAATTAGGATGCCAGTTGCATTCTACTCTAATGGACCATGCCACGATGGCGACTTGGCCGCAACCTAAAAAAAAAGGCAACGGGCACGCGGCGGCTCTCGCGATTCGAAGAGACAGAAACACGTCGGTCGGTCGGTTAGGGCATATTAGTAGCGGAAACCATGGCATTTGCTGTTTACGCTCAAGCGTAGTTGACAGCGACGAATCCTTGGAGGAAAAACTCATGGCGGACGAGGCTGGCGGAAAGGATCGCCTGGGCGGGCCACGCCAAACGTCTTGAGCGACTCCCCCGCATGGCTGGCCATGTTTGTGTGCCGGCATAACCAGCAAAGGGCGAGTGAGGACCAAAAGAGTATCACGGCGACGCATATGTGAGACGGGCATACAGCCATGCCTCACGCTCTTGGACGCCGAAGCCACACGCAGAGGTGGCTGCACGTGTATGCGAAGGTGTACAAGACCCGTCTCTTGGGTAGCATTCGGTTGACGCACGCATCTGAGATGGATAACGCCCCCTGCACCAGAATGGGTCCACTAAGGAGTTATCTGGCATGCCCTGGAGCCCTGAAGGCGTGACAAGCGTGAGGCCAGACATTATGTGCAAAGCTATGTACCTTAACCGAGAGATAACTGTGCACTCTGAGACTTGGCCAATCCATGAGTTCGCGCTTGTGGCCAGTGTGGAAGCGATAGCCGTTTGCCGGCCCGGCGAGGCTCACAAGCACCGTGGGAGAGTGGGACGTGTTGAGAATAGGCCGCGGCATGGTATGCGGCAGCTTGCGGCCGAGTCGCGGATGAGGAGGTGGAGAGAGAGAAACAGAAAGAGAGAGCGAGCGAGTGGTAAGGGTGTTGCCGTCCCGCACATGGTACGATTCAGGTATCTGTCATGGCCAGACTCGTCCCCGTGCCGAAGTAGCTCCGACGACGACATCTGGAGAGAAATTGCGAGGATTTGCGATGGTTGTGGTTTTAGTAGCATTATTTCCGTCGCCAGCTTCTCCATGTAGGCGTGTGCGCCCGCGCGGTGCACCAGACGGCACCAAGCCTGACAGCGGTCTATCGCTCTGCCAGTATGGGGAAGCCGAAGCAGCAGACTAGTACGGCTTATGCCGACATGACGTGAAAACAATGTGCGCTGTGTCCCTGTATGAGCTGAAGCGATGGCGTGGCCGGCGTTTCCGTAGACATGTTACTGGGAAGAGCTGAGGAGTGATAGGCAGCGCAATGGCAGGGCAATGCTGGGAGGGATGGATGGGTGGATGGATGGAGGAACAGCAGGCGCACAATCTCGCTCGCGTCCTGCACGTGACTGAATCTCATTTTACAGCGTACGATCCGAGAGGGACGTGCACGACCCGCATTTGCCCACACCCAAATCCACATTTACATACACACCCACACACACACACCCATATACACACACGTACACATACACACACACACACATCATGTCGCTTATGCTGTGTGCATCGGCCAATATTGCGACGTGTAAAGCTGCCCATTCCACTATTCATAGCCTCGCCGCCAACACCTCACTGTGCTTCCCCAGCCATGTTGACCTCATGTGCGCTGCTGTGACGACTGCACTAGCGCTCCCGTTGGTGTATTTTTAGCCCAACCCACAGGCTAGTCCTCCTTCACCACCAAGATTCTGCCTCGCCAAAACCGTCACCACACCCACGCTCTTATCACCGCCATCCAAGCCCTTTGCATCCTCATGACGGCATTGCGCACCCTGCAATCCACTCTCGCTGCCCGAGCAAAGCACCACTGCTGCCCTGTTTTGCTCTAGCCCGCGACTCTTGGCCCAGCCCAGAATATCTCTCTCCGCATCCCAAACTCCACTACCTCGTGCACCAGCCTTGCTGTGAGGTGACGTCCTCTTTGGTCATCCACCGAGCCCATGAATAATGCCATCTGAGTAATCACTCGCCATACCGCTGCTTGTGTAAGCGCCGCTGGGCAAGCCACATGGCCACTACCATCTGACCTCAGCACTTTAACTGCTTTCCTTCTCGAGTAGTTTGGCTTCTTTACACTGATTCGCCTAGTCCTTTAATTGTTTCTATTCCCAACGCTTGGCTCAGGTACAATCTCTTTTCCACGTCAGGTCCCCCACCCCTAGCCTCAGCCTACTTACTCCCACCAACTCAAGCTTGCGCCTTCGACACGCCTCTGCCTTCCATGACTCGTCCTATAGCCGCCCAACTACTGCAGCCCAGAATACCTCGCTCTACTCAAGGTTGAGCTTTGCTGACTACCCAGTGGACAGGTTTCGCTTTTCACCCTGCATGCTATCCAAACCACGGCTTGCTCGGTGACCGTCTTAGAACCTTCCGGCGCTTAAGCTGCCATTTAACCTACATAGCAAGCCCATTGTTACAAAGTAAGACATTCAACACTCGTGCTAACAACGCCTCCGACGGCTGCAGCAAAGGTCGTTGAGAAGTGGCGCACGTCTGGATAACTCGGCTACTACCCTAGCATAAAAGCAAATATCAACTGTAAGGCCTCCTGAGACATACCGATTTGCCGCCCCAGGGGTCACGGAAACAGCCGCTTGATGCGGAAAATATTACGCTTTTCACACGATATCTTCTGACCCAGCATTCGTGCGCTGCCTCAGTGTCCGGCCAGCATCTGATGTAGAGTAAGAGCCGATGCAATTTCTGCGAGCCGCTAACAATAGGCAAGAACGAATCAATCATCTGATGAGAGTACTCGACGGTGGATGTGCAGATATGGCACAGATATGGTACAGTTGTGGCACAGTTATGGCACATGGAAGGTATGCATGCTGTAATGCGGCAATGTACAGCAAATGCCCCATTACACTCTCCTCCGAACCCAGAGTCAGGCTCTCTGCCGCAACTCTAGTTTTTGCTTGATTTCAAAGTGCCGCAACTCGTGTCATCGCGGGACCGTCCGCAACGGTAGGGCGTTGCGTTCCGAGCCATGTCGCTGTGCCTCTATGCGAACCCTTACGCCCCCCCCCAAACGGGCGCCTGTGCATTCTTACTACACTTTACAACGAAGCAGATTCTTTTTTGTGAGATACGAGCGTAGCTGTGCACACACTACCGTGCCACCGCCACATTCGGCGCGCACTATAGAAAATGCCGACATGCTCGTATTACTGTGGTGATGATAAATCGTATCATGGCGCACTGCGTCGGTCGGCGACTACTAGTATAGTACGAGCCCGACTACGTACCTCAACTCGGGTTGAATGAGCTAGCAGTGTGTTACACCATTAGCTGATAGATCCAGTCCCCACGACACATCTCTGAATTCTTAGTGTGTCATAGTTGCCTACTGTATGTCCGATCAAAACAAGCACTTGACGCGAATCAATTCTGCGCAACTTTTACCGCTTTCGGTAGAGCACATGAAGACCAATGAGTCCTCTCATTGCTTATTGTGCTGATCACTAACAACATCACATCTGCTGTTCTCCTGAGACAAAGCCAGCGCTAGATTACAGAGATGCTTGTCCGTTTGCAAGCACTAAAGTATGACATGTGGTGTTGGATACATTAGCACTTCATCTGCTATTTTTCCAATGGCGAAGTTCACTAAAACGCGCGTCTCCAAATACCATTCCCGAGAGGAGAAGAACCTACGAAAGTCAATGCACTAAGTCCATCTCTGCTATAGTGTCGGGGGAAGTGATCGTTTCCCTACTGACCATTTGCCTAATGCACTTCAAAAATGTTACTCATGTCACTCATCCTGTATACACTCAAGCTCTAGCATCCTAGTCCATGAAAAAAACTTCCCATAGCTTCCTCGGCCCTAACATCAAACAAGAGCTTAATTCGACGTCGCACTCCACCGCAACCAAAAAGCCAACCCCATCTCCCCGACCGCCGCAGTCAACAAATACCGAACCGTGCTCTCATCAAACAAACTTTCGTCAACCAACAAAGCCATCTTTGCCAATTGGTGACATGCATCCCCAACGTCCCCCCCCCCCTTTAGCCCACCGAACACACGGCGCCGACCGCGCATGGCGGCGCGCCTCTCAAGCCTCCCCTATCTAACGAACGCATAGATCCGTGAAAGCAAAGGCCAACAGCCCATCTACAATCCACACCCATCCCCCGCAAAGCAATCCCGAGCACACAGCCCTTTTCTCACCCTCTGCTCGACTTACCAAGCACAAAGCACGCACGCTGCCACGTCGGCCCTCTGAAATAAAGTTCGCCACTAACCCAACAGAGATCCACTCCCTGCCATCACCCCATCTCCCTCTTGCCTTATTCCCGCGGCCGTCAAGAAAACGCGTACCGCAAAATGACGTTGTCGATTCTTGACTATCGCATAGCCTGTTTGTCTGCGCTTCTCTTCCCCTCAAATATCTTTATTACTAAATACGTATCAACGAGCTGGGCCATCTCATCCCAAAAAAGACAAATATATATATATATATAGTTATATATTTACTATGATCTGAATTTATGAGAGTCGTCATGCGACGCTAACTAGAAGCAAGGCAAAAATACGCACAGAGAATTTAAAGAACGGGCGATGCAAGGACCACAATCTGCTGATCTTAGCTTTTGCGGCGGCGGCGGCCGGGGGGGGGGGGAGATGGGGTGAT
>JAODYD010000019.1:192626-250389 GCA_026262445.1 Bipolaris bicolor
GGAAGGAAGGGTACAGAGCATGATTGTTTTGGGGATTTTACAGCTGCAGGTTTTTACTTTGCGATGACTATGGATTTCGAAGGGATTTAATCAATGACTATTATCCTATTTCAGCAAGCTTTCCCCATTTTTTTTCCGTGGGCTGGGAGGGTTAAGTTTCAGGAGAAAGAGAAGGGGAGGGTGGTTGGGGCGCAAGGCTGGTGCGAGGCTGATTTCTGATAAGATGGACATATGGTCAGGGCTCGGTGTTGCCCGACTGCATGGTTGGGTTTATTTGCTTGAGCGCGAATCTGGAAATGAATACGTAGGTGATCAGGAATCGGGTGCGGCGTGTTTGATGTAGATAACGCCGCGCCCTCTTTCTCTTCGCTCTCTTCGCGCCCCTTGTTCCCCTGAAATCAGTTAGTAACATGCAAGGAACAGGAATTTGACATGGTAAATTGTTCAAGGGTGAGCGGTGGGGCTGAGATTTACTCCCGTCTGCCGATCATGCGCGGTACTCTACTGCGAGGAATAGTGATGCGCCTTGACCGCGTTGCACTGGTAACACAAACTGGGCATTTGAGACTTTGGCTGAAATTACAGGAGTCTTTTCTTTTGCTATTTCAATTGTATGTAGCGTAGAGAAACCCCGTACGGTCACTCTTCGAAATCAGATTTCATGATGCTGCTGGCCTCGTATTCTCGGGAGGCCTAAGGAGTCGCGATCGATAAAGTATCTAGACCGACTCATGTCCCTTCCGCGGGTCCAGAAACAGCATTTCAAGACATCATCGTGTCTTTCTGGGATACATGGGAACCTGGCTTCACGGTATCCAATGGCCATGCCTCCGATTGCCATCGAGATCTCACTACCACAACACTCCCCGCCTTTTCGCTTCTTGTTGAATTTTCCGATACACTAGGCATTTGATCTTCACATTGAATTCCCCGGTTTTCTGGATTCTTAGACAAATAGTGGAGTCTATCAAGTACCTTTTGGAACTCCAATTGCAAAGAACATTACCAGATGGGTTAATCGTGAAAGATGTGATTGGATCGATTATCTTCTCCGCACGCTTGTATGCTTGGCCTTGTACTGCTAGTCTCCTCTGCCGAGTTGTCGTGAAGATCTCCTTGGACGTGGATAACAAAGAGAAAGTGGATATTTACCGACATGTCATCATGAGCAGGCCAAGGAAGTCTCCAGGCTGGCGGTGAACGAGGGAATGTACGTATAAAATCTCCGTGCCGTTTAGAAGAACAAATACATCAAGCCACTAGAGGGTTCTTCATAACCCTATCCTGATTTTCACAAGCAGTCGGTGTGCAAGAATCATGAGGTTCACTCAAACTGCAGCACTGGCTCTGCCAGCCATAGCTGCCGCCTACCCCGGCATGATGGGTGCCACATCCCGAGCGGAGATGGAGCAACATATCCGAGCACAAATGGAGGGCGAAGATCTTGCTGAACGAGCCGCCGAACCCCAACTTCTGAAACCCGTCGGTAACCTCCTTGGCTCGCTTGGTGATCTTGTTGACGGTCTCTTGACTTCGGTTGGCCAAGCTGTTGTCAAGAAGAGCAATAAGCGTCCTGAACCCGGCTTCGAATTCAAGGCCCCTGGGCCAAATGACTCTCGTGGCCCTTGCCCGGGTCTCAATCTTCTTGCCAATTACGGATACTTGCCGCGCGATGGGTATGTCAATTTTGGACAGGTGCTGGAAGCTACAGCGCGTGGCTTCAACATGGGCGTGGATCTTGCTACAGTCCTTGCCACCTTTGCTGTATTGGGAAGTGGAGATCTCGATGGACTCTCTTTCTATCTCGGCTCAGGGAAAAACGGCATTGGTGGTTTGAATCGTCATTCTGTTGTTGAAGCCGATGTGTCGCCCAACCGCGAAGGTATGACATTGCCTTTTCACCATGTAAATCTGATCCAACTAATTCTCTTGAACCAGACTACTATAACGGCTGCGGCGACAACCACCACGTCTCCTCTCGCCTCGTTAAGCAAATGGTTGGCTTCGCCGCCAAAGACCCTAAGAAAGAGTTTAGCATGAACGTCATGGCAGAGCACTATGCGCAGTCTGCTAGCTTCAGCAAGAACAACAATCCCTTTCTTTACTACTTCCCCTTCCCTCAAATCGTATCTCTCGGCGCCTTTGCCTTCTATCCTCAGTTTTTCTCGAACGGCACATACGGCGCAGGCGGTGTCCCAAATTACAAAAGCATCATGAGCATCATTGGGGCCGAGTACGATGCGCGCACAAAGGAATTCAAATACGTTCCTGAGCGCTGGCCAGAAAACTGGTACCGTCGCGATACTCCGTACGGTGCGGTCCAGGCCATTGCTGATGGCTTCCTGGCCATCTACCCGCGCAACATCATCGTGCCTGGAGCAGCGCAGGTCGGCACGCCCAACCTCAGTGTTCAGACACTACTCTGCGATGTGTACCAGGGTCTCAACTCCATTACTCCGCTTGCGCTTGGTGGCACAGAGGAGAATGTTGCAAAAGGAGTTTCTTGGGCTCTTTCGGTCTTGGATCCTCTGCTTAGCAAGACCGCACTTGGATGTCCTGACAGCGTTATCTCGCCCAACTTTTTGTTTCCGGGTTCACAGAAGGAAGGGGGTCCCGCCAACCCGCCAAGGGTGCCGTCGGATCGTTGGACAGGGAACAATGTTTATGGAAAAGTATATTTCGGCGGCAACAAGGCGCCCGTAGAGCCCATGTGTAGCCATTAGAGATGGAGGGTAGTGCCCGTAATCTTCGTAACTGATAATGATAATGAGATTGCACATGCATCGTCGTTCGAGCTGCTTTGTTGTAACGTGATTGCAGCTGAAGAAGTGCAGAGGTATCCCTGCACATCAGGACAGTGACAGCAGAAACAAGGCGTATAGTTGGGACGGCCAAATTCGATTACGCCGAAAGGTTTGTGGTGATACGTTTGAGTTCAATGATCCTGGTGCAGATCGGTCGAAGGTGAGGCAGATCGCCGCAGGGGGCTCAAACGTAACGTACCGTACCGTACCGTCGCTGGGAAGGTCCGTCAGCACCGACGTGCGGGGAATGGTGACGACAACATGACGGCGGCCATCTGAAGGAATGCAAAAAGGTCGCGTTGCACTGTGGTGGAGCCATCAACAATGTTCACTGTGGTGGAGCCATCAACAATGTTTACAATGGCAGATTGACTATGGAGCGGAGAAGAGCGGATGAGGCTAGTTGGCGGGCTGAGACGCTATCGCGACTGGTAGCATGGGCGAGTTGGCCAGGCCATGGACGCGTTAGTAGCCTTTTGGGCACCGACCACAAGCGACGAGCGACGAGCGACAAGCAACTCAGCGCGGTTCACTCCTTGAGATGAGCATCGCAGATACACCCACTTCCCTCGATACAGTGCGCGGATGAGGAGATGGTATAGGCGTATACTCAGGAAAAGAGAACGAGCGAGGGCGCCAGATGCAATGGACTCCAAAGGGCAGCTCGAGCTGCCCATGCACACGAACGCGGCTGCGCTTACACTGCTAGAAGCGCTGGATGTCGACAAACGCCCTTCATTCATCCTCGAATTACCTTCTCACTTGGCGTACGATAAGCCGCTTAATCTGGCATATTCCAACCCAGCTCTGACAGCGGCCGCTGGTTTGCTGGCCAAAATAACGGGGCACAATGAGACAAGCATATTGGATGAAAGCACCGAAGCTCAGCTTGCTTTCCGAGACTGGGTCTGCGGGAGGACGCAAGAAGGTAGCCTGCAATGGCCGAGCCATGTCTATACCTTTGAGGGCCATCTATGGAACGCTCTTACCATTGGGCGCTGGAAGGTTGTCAGCGGAGTACCCACATCACTAATGTTGGCCAATACAGGGCCAGCAGGCAGGAATCATCGTAAACTGAGTCGCGATAGCAAGACGGTGGAGAGCAAACATCTCAGAGACGTATCACCTACCACACCTCCCACGCTACCAGTACAGCTGCCTGCGACCCCCGAAAATGGTGTAGACTGCTCTGATGCGCAAAAGAGTGTTAGGCGGGGGCCTTTTGACTACACCTCTGCTGAACTTCCACCGGATATCGTTCCTGGGCTTCATATCGATTATTTCCACAGTGTAGACTGGGCTAATACATCCCTCGGACCAGTTCAGTCATGGTCACCCGACTTGCGTTGCATGGCAAACATGGTCCTTGGCAATAGTGGACCGACCATCTTGTATTGGGGCGATGATGGCGTAATGCTATACAATGAGGCATATATTCAGCTACTAGGCAATCTTCATCCTTGCATGGGCGAGAACGTCCGCACTCATGCACCCGAGCATTGGCCCACATTCCAAACCATCGTTCACCATACCAATGACACAGACGAACCTCTGGCTGAGCCAGACATACTGTTGTTCATCGATAGAGACGGACGTTTTGAAGAGACCCACTGGTCATTTCGGTTTGTACCAATACTGGATCGTCATCGCGGCACAAAGGCCTACTACCAAACCTTTTTTGAAGTAACTGAACATCGACTCCTAGAGCGGCGCGTTTCTAGTCTGGTATCCATGGGCACACAAAGTGAACGTGCGAGGAACTTTCCTTCTTTTTGGGACACAACCTTGAGCTCTCTGGGGTTGAACGACAAAGATGTGCCGTTAGCCCTGTTGTATGCTGCGGAGCGCCATATAAGCGCCGAAATCACATCAGTGTCATCGCCAGGTAGCACACCGCCATTGGATGCATGCGTGCTCAAGGGTACGATTGGTGTCGAGGCTGGCCATCCAATCGCTCCCACGACTATCAACATCAACGAAGACTCGTACCTGCTTTATTCTCATATTCGCCGCGTCGCACAATCCAGAAAAGCTACTGTTGTGCGTCTGGATCAGCTCCCTGGATCCGATGCTGCCTTGAGAGATATCAAATGGAGAGGCTACGGGGAACCCTGTCGCACCATCGTCGTGTGCCCTATCATTCCAACAACTGGCAACCAGGTCGAAGGCTTTCTCATCATTGGCATCAACCCCCGTAGGCCATTTGATGAAGACTATCAGCAATATCTCCAAGTCATGGTCCGTTTGCTAGCTACTTCGCTAGCCTCAATTGTCCTTTTTGAAGAAGAGGTTCGGCAACGAGAAAATGCGATTGCCCAGGCTGCACAGATCCAAGAGCAATTGATGGCTGAGATAAAGCTAGAAGAAGGCAAATTCCAGCGTTTTGCAGAGCGCTCTGATGTCGCCATTTTCATAACAAATCCCGCTGGGGACTACACGTATCGAAACCAGCGCTGGTACGATATGTTTGAAATTGCCGGGTTCCATACCAATGCTACAGAAGCATGGCACACTATTGCCTTCGAAGAAGACATAGCTTACTGTAAATCAGTGTTTACGAAGCTTGTGGTCGATAATGAACATGTTTGTTTCGAGCTACGAACCAGGATGCCATGGTCGCCACCCTCGGACCTCAACCAATCACAAACCTTAGACACTGAGCATTTTAGGTGGATTCTGTGCTCAGCTTATCCTGAGACTGGACCTAGCGGTGAACTCGTCGAAATAGTAGGCAACGTCATTGATATCTCCAAACAGAAATGGGCCGAAGATCTTCAAAAGATTCGCACCGACAGCGCGCTTCAGGGAAAACAGCATCTCGAGCATTTCATCGACACGACGTCACACGAGATGCGTAATCCCTTGAGTGCAATCATGCAATGTGCAGATTCAATCATATCTTCTTATGCGCAGGACGAATGTCGTGCGATGGCTACAAATGGGTGGTCAGCTTTCCTGGAATCTACATTGGATGCTGCACAAACTATCGCTCAGTGCGCCCAGCATATGAGACACATAGTGGACGACGTTTTGACAATATCCAAGCTCGATTCGGGTCTTCTGGATATGACGCCGGTAGTTGCACAGCCTGAAAATGTAGCAAGACATGCTGTCAGAATGTTCGACGCTGAAGCAAGAGCCTCGGGGATTGATATTTCACTGGTAATAGACCAGTCCTACCGTGATATGGAAATCGATTGGACTTCCTTGGATCCAACAAGAGTGTTACAAATTCTCATCAATCTCCTCACTAACGCCATCAAGTTCACACGCCTCGAGAAGACCAAATCGGTCAAAATGACGCTTTCTGCCAGCGTAACAGAACCAACCTCAAGTCCTGGAGGTATTCAATTCAACGAGGAGAAATTAGTCGACCATGACCAACGCCTTGAAGATGACTGGAAGCACGCCCAAGATCTCATATACCTGCAGTTTTCCGTCACTGACACTGGTCGCGGTCTTTCAGAGGACGAAAAGGGGACGTTGTTTACTCGCTTCTCACAAGCTTCTCCTCGCACTCACATCAACTACGGAGGTTCTGGCTTGGGGCTATTCATATCACGGCGCTTGACCGAACTGCAGGGCGGTGCCATTGGCCTTTCGAGTCAATCTGGCAAAGGCAGTACATTTTCCTTCTACATTAAAACAAGACGAACGAAGCCTAGTACGAAGAGAAACGGAAGCTTACCACACGTATTCCCCGAGGATGTGAAACACCGACCTCTAGTGAACTTGACAAGACCCACGGCTCCCTTACGCTCCTTCACTACCGAAGACGCACGGATAGCAAGACCACCTCATCCAACTATCCGACGCTCATCCGCAAACTCCCACCAACCCCTTTCAACCTGCTCGCACACCGACTCCAAAGCCCTCCCTTTATCTCAAAAACCCCACCCACAAGACCCCAAGCCTCTAACAAAACCCACTCCACAACCTCTTCACGTCCTCATCGTCGAAGACAACCTCGTCAACCAGCGCGTCCTCGCCAAGCAACTCCGCGCCCTCAACTGCACCATCAGCGTCGCAAACCACGGCAAAGAAGCCCTAGACTTCCTCCCCAAAACCACCCTCTGGAACCACACGCATCCCCTCTCTTCCTCATTATCCCGCAAAGAAAAATACCACGTCCCCTCCACCGAACCCATGCCCCTCGGCTACGACGACGACGTCCCCGCCATCCCACTCGACCTCATCCTCATGGACTGGGAAATGCCCGTCATGAACGGGTTGAAGGCTGTAGCTGAGATTAGGAGGCTGGAGAAAGAGGGCTTGTTGAGGGGGAGAGTACCGGTTATTGGGGTTACGGCAAATGTGAGGGAGCAGCAGATTAGGACGGCGGTTGAGGCGGGTATGGATGATGTGGTGGGGAAGCCGTTTCGCGTTGCGGAGTTGTTGGAGAGGATGCGGGATGTTGTTGCTGGGAGGGGTGCAGGGGAGGAAGAGGGGGAGGAGACGGGGGGTTATGAGAGTTTTGGATGAGTGGGTTGAGATGGTAAAAGTGTTTTTGCTTGATCTTCTCGTTTTACTAGGTCATAAACTGTGCAAGTATTTTATGAGGGATTATTTTGGGCTCAAAGCATATTGCTTTAGTCATGTTATCATGTAGTATCTTTCGGCGATTCATCCCCTTTTGTGTATAGCCAGTATTTGGTCTTTTGCGAAGTTAATATTCTTTATGGCAGCAAGCAAATAGCACTTGAGTGCAAACCACTCTCTCCTCAAACTTTAGGGTAACAGAGACGCGTCTGAGGGACAATAGTAATGCTAGTTATTTTTTGTTTGGATCTTTTCGAAGAAGAGGTAAAGATGACAGTTCAATGATTTGGATTGTTATAGAACTATTGATACGTGGTGTGTGTAGCAGCCACTTAACTCTCGGGAATAGGCCCTGCATACTACTCTTCATGCTAGCCCCGTTATTGGTTGCCTGTGGGTATGGGTGGATTGAGATTCTGCATATTCTTTTTGACACGAGGCGGAACACTACCAGCTCGAATTTCCTTCTGCTCAGGATGCCCTCCGCTTGGAATGTCGTGTCGACTCGATTGCGATTTTCGGAGCGGAACTCCTGGCATGCTTGTATACGAAGGTATATCCTGTTTTTCGTCTTGGACGTCTACAATGTTGATCATGTTCTGCTCCACGACGGAGATGTTGGGCAAAGTGCTATCGGATTGCTCGATGACCTGGACTACTGTGCCGTTGGACAGCATGACTTTTTGTGGTTCCTCAGGCTGAGATTTGGGTGAAATGGGAAGGACTGGCTCAGATGGAGAAAATTGGTGTAATCCGTGACCGTGGTTGGCTGCAAAGAGGTTTTTCATGCGTGTGAGCATAGGTACTACCCCTTCAACTTGAACGGCACCAGCTGTGACGGCGCCAGTGCCGGTTGTGACTGCTACTCCGGCTAGTTCGATACCTATGTCTGCAATCTTTAGAGCGACATTCTCGACGAAACGGTGCTGGAACGGAGGCGGTCAGCTTAATCCATTTCTTTTTGAGTGATGTGATTGCCCATACTTGATACATCTTTCGCTCTCGACCAGCGATTGCAGGCGGGTGGTACACGATCCATCTGAATGTTTTCTTGTTGTTTTGCCCATAATGAAATTTTTCATTGAGCTGCAACAAGGCCCAGTTCTCTGCAAACATCAGTGGGGTTCATCCCTATGACTCGTCATCTTCATACTTGCGCGGTCTTTTTCGTTGTACTTTTCACTCATTATGTCCATAAGATGTAGGTTCTTCAGATGCGGTGCACCCTGCATCCTACTTTCGATGTATTCTGAAGCAATGAATATAAGGGTTTCTCCTGCACAGAAATGTTAGGATGATGGATAAATGTAAGAGCATGCTTTGTGGTTGTTCACCCTTTGGAGCCAGACCCCTGCCGTAAGCATCCTGACTGTCAGTGCTGTCTACTCTTTCGCCAAACCAACATTTGTCAACATAGTATCTGGCCCGCTGCTGCGTCTTGTCGCTCCACCACTCGATCTCTACGGGAGAGACTTGCTCTAGAGGAAAGGTGATCCAGTTACCGTATTTTGGTATGATAGCCATGGTAACGAGCACTGATGGTAAGAATGATGTCAGTGAACAAAGATATGTGTTATCAGAGAGATGAAATCAACACAAAAAATCGAGCATTTAGGAAGTTGTATCATTGATGTATTTCTTGACGCGATGTTGTGGCTTGCGCAACGGGCTATGATTGTTCGGCTGGTCTGTCTCTCATTTGGAAGAGACGTTCTCGATTTCTCGCGTACCTCCGAGCCGAGGATATTCAGATTGCCTAGATGGTGAGCTAGAGCAAATGGCGCGCATAGACTGTGTTCTCTTTCGGAAATGAGGCTTGTCAGTTCGGCTTTGCCGTTCCTTGTACTGAGCTGAGAGAGCACCTGGTGCGAATGAGCAGCTGAAAACGCCAATAGTTCGCCGTGGCGACTTGTCTATGTTTTGACAACGGACCGATACTTTGACAACGGACCGTTCCATTGTTAGTGCCATGAGGTCTAGATTGAGAGGTGCAGCCTAAAGCAGCTACTTTGGCAGCCACAAGCGAGGCGCTTGATCTCGTTTTGGATCTGACAGCACCACGTTCGGACAATCATTTCCTTGACTGTCCACACTTAACTAATCTCGACAAGACATCCGGTATCGCCAGGGTTTCATTGAATATCCAAGCTATGACTACTGGTTAGCGCTACATATTCTGCAAGCTTAGAGTAAGGAGCTAGTATCAGCTGGACAACCAGGCCAGACTCGCACAATCGTACACAATCATTTACAGATGCGCCAGCATCTGTGCCCAGACCCAATTCCAATATTGTTCGTTCGACTGTCGCTTGCAGATTGCCGATTCGGTCCATACACGCCTTCGACATGTGGTGGATTTCCTCCAGATTGGTTCCCTTTACCTCCTCGGTGCGTTGCCGTAGGGTATCATAGCCGTTGAAGGATATGGAGTGATCTGAAGACACCTCTTTCGATGATGTTGTAGTGCTGATGGTCTTCTTCATCCAGAGTACCTTGGCAGTGGCCTGAACTTGCATCCGCTTTTCTTCAGACTGATCCGATTGTGTGACAGTCACACATCCTCCCACTTCAGCTCCAATCTGGTATCCAGCAACATAATAGTCCCCAAAAATGCTGCGAAATTCCTTTTCAGACTTGCATAAAACATTTCGTGCGTAAGGTGTCAGTCCCGGATCAGCTTTGAAGCGGATATGCCCGGCTCGAATACTGATGTTCTTGGAGACTCGCGTTCCCTATCATATGTTAATACATATCCATTACGAGTTTTCTGGTCCCCAAATACAGCAAGGTTGTCCGACATTGATTTATCATACGAACCGGCGACACTGGCGCTGAGGAACTTGCAGCCCACAGTTACTCCAAGACTAGCACTGAGGTGCTCTGAATGCTGGGCTGACGAAGAACTGTTTCCTTCTCGGTAACTTGAAACTGCTCCATCAATCTCTACAATGCATTTTGCGTTGTCGATTATATATGGATATTTCGATACCCAGGGCGAACTGTCAGATTCGATAGTAGCTGAATTGAAGCCTGATCCGATCGCAATATAATCCTTGGACCAAGGCAGATACAGAGGGAGGCTTTGGGATGCAAGGTTTTGGAGACTGTTCATTCTGAGGTTGCGCAGGCGGTGATATTGCGTCTCGACAAGGAAGTCTTTGGGGCTATAAGCCAGACTTCAAGTCCCTACTATTGTATCAGCGGCAAAGGAGGATCTAGCCACTCAACCGACTCAGATTCCAGAACACGATTCCTATTTGTGGCCTGGTGCAAAGGCAACCCGAGCGGCACCATGGCGTTTTGTGGCGTCTGGCGGCTACACTAGCGTTCGGGTACCCCATTCGAACAAAATCCATAATGACCAAGAGATTGTTCACACATAAATACAGGATGGATTCAGTATTTAGCTTTGCACCAGCACCTCTCACTGCATTCTATCTTGTCAAGAAGCCATCAAGCTTATTATTGTTATCTCATCCTTGCTCATTACACGTTAGCCACTATGGCGATGCTTCTTGCGCCTTACAACAACTCCATGCGCCTGGGACAAGGCTTCAATTCATTCACACAGCAGATATGCATGACAGATGCAGTCACTCAGGGCGCCCACGATGTCCCCTCCCCGTACTCGGAAGATCAGCAGCCTAAGGGGATCAGTCAAATTGTTTCGTACTCATCTCGCTTCGTTGATAAGCTCAGCGATGTGACTGATTTGATGAATGTATCCGCTTCATTGTCCATCAAAACAGGAACAATAGGTGGAGCCGTTAGTGGAACGTACATTGACTCTGATAAGTTCAAGGCCAGCGATCTTAACTTCTTCATCCAAGTCAAGGTAACGAACCAAACACATATGGCGCGCGACTATACACAGTTCCAAAAACTAAAAAGTTTTCCACTGACTAGATTCACTGAGATCTATGGTGTAAGTGTTTAAGATAGACGCCTGTCTGGTTCTCGGCCAAGGATTGGAAGCTGACATGAGGCCTAGGATTCATTCATATCTGGATGGGAGGAAGGTGGAGAACTCAACGCACTCATATCAGTCAAAGTAGACGACAAATCCAAGATAACCACGATCAAAGGTGCATTGGAAGCAGAGCTCGGAACACCGGCTTTGTCTGGTGCGATCAAAGGCGAGGGCAACTTGGACAAGAGCGCCACCGACACATCAACGGAAACAACGATAAGTAAGATATATTATTGACTTCAGAATCACATTTACTGACACAAGCAAAAGATGTCAACTGGAGCGGTGGTGGCCAAATCAAGGACCCAAATGTCATCTGGGACATCAACAGTCTTACTCTTGCTGCGGCGAATTTTCCAGATCTTGTCGCAATGACACCACAACGCACTTATGCGATTTTGACAAAGTACACATCTCTGAAAAGTTTCCATGATACAATGGGCTTCTTTTCCCCGCTTGGTATGTACATATACCATGTCTTTGAACAAAAGTCATACGAGCTTGCTGCTGATTTTGCTAGACTATGAAAACGCTGGTATCTATACGGGCGCGCTTTTGGATGCTTACATGGATTACAAATCAATCTGGAAGCATATTCAGATCCTGAACTGGAAATTCGAATCTGGAACTACTGAATTATTCAAATCTGAGCCTACCCAGGAGCTCCTAAACTACGCCAAAGAGTGCACCAAAGAGCGCGAGTCTGCACCTAAGCCTGCTAAACAAGACACGGTCTCAACCCATACCAGTGACGAGCATCCAGAGGGCTCCGAGCATTCGTCAGACCTGCAATCGAAAAAGCATACTTTCAAGCCGAACGTCTTGCTGTGTGAACCCTACAGTCCTTCGATTGTAGGGTTGAGCAAGGCCAGACGCGATTGTCGGCTCGAGATGACGAAAATCGTTCACGAAGTTAGTTTCGATTGTGTAAATTGGTTTAAGAAATGCTAAAGCTTGCTACAGGTTGATGCAGTGACAGCAGATCCAAGCATTGCACTTCAGCCAGATCGTGTCGGCATCTACTTGGCCCCTTCGATCTTCAGGCAATTGCTTCCTGTAAGCCATCCTCTTGACACTTTTATTCATCTTCTTACTGGGATTAGGTAAATAAGTCACCCCAAAGAAGCACCGGAAAGGTTACTCCAGCTCTACCATCGATTTATCCTGAGTTTGATGAACTCAGAGCCAGCATATCCAAACACGCTTCTCGCTACAAGCAATTCCGACTGTCAGGATATCTGGGTGACGACCTACCCAAGCCCGGAAGCGTATTTTTCAACAGCCTCGATATTCTCGAGGAGACATGGATGCCAACAAGCATCACCATCTACTTTGACGACTACCACCTCTTCGGCATCAAAACCGTATACAACGATGGAAAAGAGATCCTTAACGGCGATGACAAGGGCCTTCAATCCCAAACGGTGGATCTGGTCGCACACGAAAAGATCGACGGTGTCAAGATTGAAAGTCACCACCAATTAGACATGAACAGTATCGCATACATTGATTCTGTGACTATTTCATCAACTGTCCCAGGTCAACCTAACCCAACTATTAACGAACGCACAATTAAAGCGCCAAAACAAGCTGAATCCTATGTGCATAGCAGAGATGAGAAATCACCTGCAGAGGGCTGGAATCTGAGGGGCTTCTACGGTTCGTACAGCCCCGGCGGGGGAATCCAGCAGCTCGGTCTAGTCTGGGGGAAGAGTGCGTAGAAAGGAAAATGAGAGGAAAAAAGGTCATATGTATGCAATTGCTACGCAAAGGTTACCTAGAAGAAACTTAGCCAGCAAATCAAACCACATGACGCTCTTGGTCAGAAAAGCAAGCAAAGCGGGCGGACTTTGTCAGTGACAGACGTTGGGGAGCGGCTAGCAGCTAGCCAGCAGCTAGCGTTTTGGCACGGAGCCTCTTCTCTCTTAGTGCAATCGGGACGTCTGGCGCGCTCTTCCAACTGACCGACCGCTACAGTTTTCACGTCGTTGTGACAGGTGGTTAGCGGAGATTAACGGATTAAGATTGCACGGGCGCGCAACTTCGCCCATCCATCCACGGGTAGTTAAGGAACAACGGCGCTCGAAACCAAGCCGTGAGGGAAACACGACCTTAGCAATGCAGGTTTGACGCGTGGGTAGCTGATATTTTCTTCCTAATGCATATCCTTAGCTCGACATAAACTTGTTATTTTGTGAACGCGTCGACCAGATAGACACGATACGTTTGTATCGGGGCCAAGCCCAGGCCGTGTGCCGCTTAGGTGCATCAAGCATGCGGGTCGCATAGGCTTAAAAACTGCAGCCAACCAATCGCCCACGCCAGGCCTTGTCGCATCGCCCACGCACGACTCCACTACGCTTGTCCTCTTTCCCCGACTTCCATGATACGCCTTCGTTCGCCCCGTTCGCCGCATTGCAATTGGAGGGAGCCGACGCTTTAGCCCTCGAGTTGAAAGGTGGGATTGCATGGAAGCGGGCTTATGGGCGCACTTTTGCCGAGAAGCGTCATGGAGATTGGAAGGATCGACGGCGTGGAGTTGGGGGTAGGCGTGTTACTTACTAGGGCGCCCTTTGCCTTGTTTCCAAACAGCCGCATTCATAAACATGACCTGGCCGGCCTAATCTGCTCTCTTACTTCGCTCTTGTTCACGCACTTTCGTTTGTCCCAAACAATACAGTCGTTTGCTTTTTTGTCGACTACTACTCTCGCTTATACTTTTACGGAGCTCATGTGCAATCTTGTGTCTCGCACGTAACGTAACGGTGGTTCGTGAGCCCAGTGCGTTTGCTGCTGGATAATTTCTTTTTGAGCGGGGACTTGAGCTGTTTCATTGCTTGATCTTCAGTTGTTACCAGAGAAACACTGGAAAACATTTGGATTGCTCGACTGCAATAATGGTTCAATCTCTACCGCTGGCGCTCTTGGCCAGCTTGAGCACTGTCGTTTCAGCTATCCCTACAATCGAAGTAAAGGGCTCCAAGCTCTTCACTAGCGAAGGCAACCAGTTCTATGTCAAGGGTACATTTGCGATTCCGCAGCAAAATGAAGTTAAAGAAGCATGGTTTTCTAACGACCCAGTGTAGGTATCGCATACCAGCTTGTTCCAGACGATCCGCTCATCGATGCGACGCAATGTGGTCTCGACTCTGCCCTCATGAAAACCATTGGCGCCAACTCAATCCGTGTTTACCATGTTGACCCTGATGCTGATCATACCGATTGTATGAAGGCCTTTGCTGACGCCGGAAGTACGTATATCCAAAATATGGATGAACTCAGATTACTTTGATTATTGCATGACGATTTCGTTCTCCAAGAGCACAAATATCGTATAAGAAGGCATCGTTGTTTTCAGGTCACTTTCAAAAAAAGAATGAATACTCACCAGTCACATAGTTTATATCTGGGTCGATCTCGACACCTTCGACACATATGTCGAGCAAAACACACCTCGATGGGAGTCAGACCAACACGATGCCTACGCCAAAGTAATGGACGAATTCCACCAATACGACAACGTCGCCGGCTTCTTTGTCGGCAACGAAGCCATCACCACCTCAAACGGCTCCGTCACATCACCCTACATCAAAGCCGCCGCACGTGACATGAAGGCTTACCGCGACAAAAAAGGATACCGCAACATTCCCATCGGCTATTCCGCCGCCGATATCGCCTCTCTGCGCCCCATGCTACAAGACTATCTCTCCTGCGGCAACAATGCCTCAGAGCGCGTCGATTTCTTTGCCCTCAACGCTTACTCCTGGTGCGGCGACAGCTCCTACCAGCAATCCGGGTACGACAACCTCGAAAAGAACGCAAAGGACCTGCCCGTCCCCATCTTCATGTCCGAAACCGGCTGCAACACCGTACGCCCGCGCGACTTTAAAGACCAGGAGGCGCTATTCGGCGAGATGGCGGATGTGTGGTCCGGCAGTATCATTTACGAATGGATCGAGGAGCAGAATAACTACGGACTGATTAGTTACGGACCCAAAGTTGATCCCGCGAGTCCGAATGCACCACCAGATGGATTTCCTCGCTCTGGTAAGTTTGAGAAATACGTTTTTTTCCAAGTCACACAACTGATTATTTTGAAATAGGCAAACCCACGCCCGTCCAACCAGACTTCCCCAACCTCTCGGCCGTCTGGAAAACCCTGAATCCCACGGGAATCAAGGCTTCGGACTACAAGCCCACTCACACTTCTATTGCCTGCCCAGCCTTCACTGAGGGCGCATGGGAAGTCGTCCCCACATCCGCTCTTCCTACCATAGGCCAGAAACACAACTACGACAGCTCTCCTACATCCGGTGGTTCTAGCGCCACGCAGACTTCTGGTTCTGGAGCAAAACAATCAGGCTCTGGATCTGGGACCGCGGATACATCTGCACCACAGCCCACTGCTGCTGCGGCAGATGGTTTGAGCAAGGGGCTCAGGAGCACGGGTGCTATGCTGCTTGGTGTTCTGATTGTATTTGCTTGGTTGTAAAAGTCATTCGCCTCTTTCTTTTTTTCGCTCTCTTTCTCTGAAAAGCAGTTGAGCTTTGAATTATCATCGCTCGCACGTTCTGCGTGTACATAGTATCTAGTCTACTTACTTGATTAGGTATGGTGACATGGTACATGGGGCAGAATTTAACGACATGACGGATTTTAATGTATATGAATACCCCGCTTAGGACCGGGCTGAAAATACAAAAAAAAACCTTGCTCCAACTTGCCTTGCGTTTGCTCAGCAACACATGTCATGTCATACGGCATCAACTCAGTCACTAACAGTGGATCATGTTGCACAAATACTCAAATCAGAGAAGCAGTCAAACAATGTGGGAACAAGGTTCGTATTGAAGGATTGGGCGCCAACTAAGTACGACCCGATCGCCAGCACAGGGCTTTCCCCCATACCCGAAGACAAGTATGGATATCTTTCCCTCATAAGCGCACAGCATTGATCATATCCTTCAACACACCCCTGTCCCATCAAGCATGCATTTCTTGTTGGTCGTTGTCAAATGGTCTCATATTTCCTTTTTTTTCCCATTGCCTACTCCTACGCCGACGTGCCATTGTTTGTTCAAAGACAGGGTATGTAAGAGAAGAAGTGACGAAGATGCTCAACATAGCATTTACCACTGAGTAGTGGTAGTGGGGGCAGCAGCCTCGGCACCCCAGCCCTCGCCGCCAGCCTGGGCGTCACCAGAGGCGGCCCAGTCAGCAGCGTCAGCGTCCCAGCTGGTGCCAGGGGCAGCAGCCTGGGCAGTGAAAGCACCGGCGGATGCGCCAGAGACCTCCCACTCGCTGGTGAAGCCGTCAGCGACAGCGGCGGGGCCAACCTCGTCGGCACCGGGGACCTTGGCCTCCTCAACGCCAGCGCTGTCCTTGTTCTCCTCGGCCTCAGGGTCGCGGTAGAAGTACAAGTCAGTCATGACATCCCACTCAGTCTCGCGGTTGGCGAGGGTACCGCGGAGGCGGAGGACCTCACGGGCAAGCATCCACCAGACGAGACCGATGGCGTGGCGACCCTTGTTGTTGGTGGGGATAGCAACATCGACGTACTCGGTGGGAGAGTCACCGTCGCAAAGGGCCTATTCGGGGTTAGCTCCAGATTCCTGTACTCTTCTTCGTACGCATTCTCCTTACAATGACGGGGATGTTGACGTAGGAGGCCTCCTTGATAGCCTGGGCGTCGGTGCGGGGATCGGTGACGACGATCAAGCGGGGCTCCCTGAAAGAACGGGTGATGTAGTTGGTGAAGTTACCGGGAGTGAAACGACCAGCGATGGCAGTGGCGCCGGTGTGGGAGGCGAACTTGAGAACGGCACGCTGTCCGTAGGGACGGGCGGAGATGACACAGACTGCGCAGTGTCAGCTAAAGAAGAACTTGGGCATATTTGCGCATTCTTCAAGTCCAAATGTCTCGACTTGGGCGCCCAAACGTACCATCAGCCGGGTTGTCGATGGCGACAATGATGCGGGCGGCCAGGACAATCTTCTCCCAGGTCTTGCCAATGTTCAAGACGTTGACACCGTCGGGCCTGGTCTTCCACAGGTAAGGCTCCATGTGCACCTGGAGGTTCTTGCTACCGAGGTGGCATTGGGCAGCGAGGAGCATCTCAATGTCCTGCTGGGTGGGGTTGAAGATGGCGGGGAGGTTGGAAGGGGCCATTTTGACGGTTTGGCGCTGTACAAGCTGGTGGGTATAGAGAAGTTGTCGTGATGCGTGCGGGCGAAGTTTTGGCACACGAACTTTGGCGATATTCGAGCCCCGGCAGTGGGCGAGCTAGAGCCGGAAGCGGCATAGTGCCGAACGGGACGCGGCGCCGGCGAAACCCATGCGCCGACGTCCTGATCCGCAAAAGATTCACGGCGTGTGGGAGCAGTGAGTGTGCGTCCAGCCAACGATGCCGCCACGAATACCAGCACTATCGTGCCTACGGGCGTCGGCTTGTGAGTTCTTAGATCTCATGTGCAATACCCAGTGCTGACAATGCCACAGCACCATCCATTTCTGCGCAATTCACACTCCCCATCCGAACTTTTGTTTCGACAGCGCGGGCCAATGCCGAATCAATTGAGCGACAGAAGAAGCGCCTCGCTAGCGATCCCTACATAGTTGCGCAGCGCAACCGCAAAAAGGCAGCCAACCTGTCTCGACGTGCCGAACTCGAACAAGCCCGGGTAGCCAGTCTTGGAAACCCTGTTCGCGGTATACCAACAGCATTCGTGGAGTCTTTTGACACTGGCAAGCCTATTACCTACGAGGAGGGCAAGAAAATTCCCCAGGATCGGACGCATCTCAACTATGCATTCGACCCGGCAACGGTCGAGAAGCAATTGAAGAAGAGCGAGAAGCTGGCTGTGCCATTGAGTGAAATTGCAAAGCAAGCTGCACCCGCTGCGTACCCATGGAACGACGCCACGCGGTATGATCAGGCAAAGGCAATTGAAAAGTCGGCGGCGGAAATAGAGGAGCAAAACAAGAAGGACCATGCACGTGCAGTCGAGGCAATTAAGCGAATCACGGCCCTCGAGAATGGCTCCAGCAAAGACCGCATGCGCGTCAACATTGCACGATGTGTCGAGACCTTTGGACGCCACAACACCGACAGGATATTCCCGCCAAAAGCGCCATCGCTGAGCCGCTCAGGCGTAGACGAGACTCACGCCGTCCGCCCAGAAACAAACGTTGCCGCGACAGCCAAGCGAGTAGGACCAGACACCGGATCTTCTGAAGTTCAGATTGCTATCCTGACGGCCAAGATCAAGACACTAGCGGACTTTTTACAGACACGAGGAAAAGGCGATAAGCACAACAAGCGGAATCTGCGGTTGCTGGTGCACAGGAGACAGAAGCTTCTGCAGTACTTGAGGAGGAAGGAGCGAGGTGGCCCGAGGTGGCAACATTGCATCGAGACTCTGGGTCTGACCGAAGGCACATGGAGGGGTGAGATTTCGTTGTAAGAGTATGAAGCAAGACCCGGATAGCGGCACTGGCACTATGGCGTCTATGACGAATGTTGAACTAGTCCAAGGCTATATGGGCTGTAAGGGCTACTATAGCCCCTGTATACTACGATTCCAGGCATTGGCTATTGTGAAACATAAATGTGACTGGCCCCATATACGACATGTATCTAATCTCTTAGCGTGCTTCTGCTATACGCCGCAGTCCACTCTCCGCGTGTCGTCTCTTCTTTTCCCTATCCCCACATCGCGTTCTGAACATCGCATTCCGAACATCGAGAAAAGGGCGGTACCGCCAAAAAGGGCGCAACGCAATGCAACGCCAACAACAACGCCGATGCCAACGCCGATGCCAACGCCGGCACTAGCACGGCCAGACCTGGTACCCATACGTAACATCCACATACTAAAGTTACAAACTCACATGCCAACAAAAACATATATATATAGTAAAAAGATAACAACCCCCCCCCCATCTCCCACATTCCTGATCTACCATCCAAAACACACTCCACCCCCCACCATCCTCTGTACAATGCCCAGCAAATACCCCAACCCATGGCGCAGCCCGCGCCTGCACTACCGCGCCATCCGCCCATGCGACAAATCCATCTTCCTAGCCCTCGCCGCAGACCCAGCCATGTACATGGCAAGCACACACGCCACGCTCAAACTCCCCACCTCGGCAGACGCCTCTGAAAACATGCACCAAGGCGCGTCCGACGGCAGCTCAGGCGAAGAAAGCCTCTTACAAGCCATAATCTGGCGGCCGCACGACACGCCGATCGCGACGCTGGGCGCGGAGCAAAAAGAAGCGGTGCTGGAGGAGATGAAGCGCCAGAATCCCGGGGAGATTCTGGATCCGGAGTTTGGGGTTGCGGTGGGCCAGATTCATTCTGCGCCGTCGTCGCTGCATGAGGCGCAGCATCGGACTATGGAGATTGCGCTGGATATTTTGCCGGCGTATCAGGGGAAGGGGTATGGGAGTGAGGCGATTAATTGGGCGTTGGACTTTGGGTTTCGGAGGGCGGGGCTGCATAGTGTGCGGTTGAGGGCATTTGGGTGGAATAAGGGGGCGATTCGGTTGTATGAGCGGTTGGGGTTTGTGGTGGAGGGGAGGGAGAGGGAGGCTGTGTGGTTTGAGGGGGAGTGGTGGGATTCATTTACGATGGGGATGCTGGATAGGGAGTGGTATGCGAGGGAGGCGGGGAAAGAAGAAGAAGCAGAGTTTGGGCATGTGGAATAAGGAAGAGTAATTATGTATGTATTATCTACCTACTTGGCCATAGACATTAGAATATACCATGTTGCATGCCGCCAATCCCTGTATCCCGAATCACCATTGAAGAGTCATTGCCTCGCTTCGCGGCCGCGTCGTATAGGGCCTGGATATCTTGTCTCCACATTGTCTCGTTCATCCTGATTACCTTTCGGTCATACGTCATCATGCCATTGACTTCACCCTCGACATCTGTCGTTTGCGTCCAGACACCACCTGAGCAAGCAAACAAGTCGATTTGCTCACGCAATTGCACAAGCAGGTCGTGGCAACGATAGTTCCACCAAACGGTACCGTTAGTAAGTTCGTATGCGGTTTGTCGACCAAGATCCTTGTACCATGCGTGTTCAAAGTTATTCTCGGTGAGCTGGGTGCCGATGCCGCCAAATTCGCCTTGCAGACCGATGCGGGCGGGGTCGTAAGCCGAGTCATAACCGCTGCCTTGGTAAGACCAAAACGGTGTTCCGCATTGGGGTGTCGAGTAATGATGGTTGTCGTCAAAGTCACCAGCCATGTGGTCAGTCCAACCACTCACAGAGTTGACAAGGCGAGTAGGGTCAACCCGACGCACCATGTCTGTCAACCCAAACTCTGGCCATGGGGGTGAGGTGGCCTGACCCCATTCCTCATTGTAGATGGTCCAGGCGATGATACTGGGGTACGACTTCAACTGCTCAACCATGACCTCAAGTTGGCGATCGAATTCAGGCTGAGCACCTGGCTCCAACCGTATGCCTCCACAGCCTTCACGGGCAGGTAGATCGGGGCGCAAAGAAGGCATGTCTTGAATGACCAACATGCCCATCTCGTCACAAGCCCTGTAAAACAGAGCCGGCTCGACTTTGATGTGCTTTCGGACCATGTTGTAGCCGACATTCTTCAGTACCTTGAGATCGTACACCATGGCTTCTACGCTTGGAGGCGTGTATATACCGTCTGGCCAATAGCCTTGATCCAGAGTGCCAAAGGGAAAGACAAACTTTCCATTGAGGAGTGGGCGCTGCACACCACCAATCACGCCCCTGGAGATGGTTCTGAATCCAGTATAGCTCTGTACTGTATCACTACCCATTTTAATGGTAATGTTGTACAGGGTCGGACTATCCGGCGTCCACAGCTCAGGTGAATCAACGACAAAGGTAAATGGGCTTCCACTAGTACCCGTAGCCTCTGCCTTGACGTCATCTGAATTAACTTCGTGGACAACGATAGTGTATGTAGTTGTCGAATTAGTGCTAGTGTGCACAGTGACGACGACTAATGAATGTAAGTAACAAGACAGCAGCACCATGAACGGATGACTGACCCTTTCCATCCATATCAGCAGTGAGATCGAGTTTCGAAATGTGCTCCTTGGGTGCGGACTCGAGCCACACTGTCTGCCATATGCCACTGCAGGGCGTATACCAGATCATTCCACCACGGTTCAGAGTCTGCTTTCCAATTGGGATTTGAACGCGGTCCATATCAGTTGGATCATAGACGTATACCAAACTACAAAACGATTAGCTTTCTTCTTATAATTCATCCCTTCCCATGTACTTACAGCTCGTTTGTTCCATTGACATTCAGATACGAAGTGACATCAACACTGAACTCAAAATAACCGCCTCTATGAAATCCCGCCTTTTGGCCATTGACGAAGATGGTGGCTTCGTAATCAACAGCGCCAAAGTTCAAAACGACACTGTTTCCGCTTGGCCAAGTCGATGGAACTTCAAACGATGTCGAATACCAGCTCCAGATGCGGCCCTTCTCAGTCACACCTATGCTGACTTCAGCAACTTGTCTCGTGTATGATTTGGCGCTACTCACCTGACAAAGCACTCTCCAGGCAGAACGGGACCAAGACGGCTTTTTCAAGTCGCTGCCCGAACGGCGGTGAGGCATCAGAGCCGTTTTGGGTGTTCTGGTATCGCCAGACGCCATTCAGGTTCTTCCAGTCTGGTCGTTGAAGGCGTGGACGTGGGTACTCAGGCCAGGGGTTGGTTCCTACGGTATCAGTCCATTCAGTTTTGAGTGGAGTAAATCCAATTTTGTAGTCCGTGTTGTTGTTTTGGCGCGGAACGACCTTGTTATTGCTAGAAGCAATGGTCGTCCACGTCAGCAAGCTCGCTATGATTCCGATGGAGAGCCGCATCTTGGTGGGAAGAGACGCTATGACACAGCGCCTATACACGTATCCAAGAAAGCATGAGAAGAGTCGAGTGAAGGGAGATGTCGGTGGTATTTAAGCGGTCTACAGACTCATGACAGCATAGCTCCACTGTACCTGGTGTAATGGCCGTGCAGCTGCATGCTAAATGCCTTGGCTCTGGGGATACTAGCGGCGGGATGATCCTGGTGGCTGGGCGCCCCGGTCAGCCATAGCAGAACCGCGTCCGCTGGGCGTAAATCTACAAAGGTTGCAATTGTCATATGGCAGCACCGGCTGACCATGGTAATGCTAGTGAACATGTCCTTGGCGGGCTGTTCAAGGCTGACAAAGGCTGCCGGTGCAGGGGCACGAGAGATTGGAGAGGCTGGTCCAAGGACAGAGGAGGGTGACTTGATGGTACGGCTATGCTGTAGATGGATCCTGATGGTAGATGCACGGTGTCAGATGCAGCAGTGCATGCCCTGATCAGCTGTGATGATCGCCTTGGCTGGCACTTTGTTGAATCTCCAGTCCCCGCACTACTCGGTCTAAACATTGCCGGTCCGCCCAGTTCGCATCAAACAAGCGCGCAACAGCCATTCCGCGCCGTCGCTGCGATGTTCCTGTGTTCGGACACGGTAGTCTCTTGCTGCGGTGCCGCGCATATTCGGACGCAGTTATTTCTCCGGTGACGCGGTAACACGTGACTGATGCATGGCGAAAAGGTCGTGCCAGGGCCGCTGCCATCTCGAATGCAACGCAGATGGGTGACGTCAAGTTGTCAGAGGCGGAGGTACATACGGGGAATGCAAACCGGTACAAAAACCTGGAGGCTAAGCAATGTGGCGTGCGTTCGGCGCCGTAGATGGTGGAGCTTCGGGCGTGAGGGAAGGTTGGGAGACTAGCATGGCAACCAAACCCCGCATTTTGAGATTAGATCAAGTGCACAGCAGGTATAAACAAAGACTGCATGTTAGCAGCCTGTACAGGGCAGCCTGCAATGGAAACTATTCATTCAGAAATTCCCCTCCTTCTTTATCTTCCCGGACATCTCCGATGTCGTGCTGCGCCAACTACGTAACTCTCGCATTGTGCCCCTCCGAGCTGCCTATACCGCTCTAATAGGTAAATGAATTTCTGCCAGCATGGAACTGCTCCACTTTACTTCTACCCCTAGTTACTTGCGTCCGCCTTGTGACTATCTGATCAACCATGCTGCACATGACCAATCCGAGTCAAGTGGACAGCCATATGTTCCTGGGTTCAAAGGTACCTTCCTATTCTTCGTCTGATGTAGCATTCATGCCATGGCCCCTGGTACCTCCAGGCGCACACCTTCGGGGACCCCGCAATATCCTGGGTCTGTATGGCCTGGCCTCACCTCTTACTATCTAACCCCTAGCAATACACGTCGTCTAGTTCAAGTGTCAAGCCCTAAGCTACACTCATAATGCTCACGGGAGCAGAAGAAATGGTTTGTTCCATGGCTTGATCTTGACAGTCGTGGTCTTTTGCTTCGATGGACTAGGAGAACGTGCAGACAGGAGTGAGGAAGGACCAGTGGGCGAAGTAGGCGAAGTAGGCGAAGCAGGCGAAGCAGGCGAAGCAGGCAAAATAGGCGAAAGAGGTAAGGTAGGCGAGGCGGGCGAGGTAGCATAACCAGAAGACTGTAGTGGTTCAGGTATTTTGACAGACTTTGCGACAATGGGCCCTGGTCCACACAGCGCATGAAAGGTATCATTGTTCAACGATATGGCCGGTGTGTCTATCGTCTCTAGGGAAGCGCTATCGTCCTCTTTGATTCCAGATAATGTAGCTCGGTCCGAGTAGTAGTTCAAGATGGAATTCACCTGCGTTGTGCCAGAGCGTATTGTGTCTACATCCGAGCACGTCGAACTTATTGTCGACATCGTTCGAAGTGACGCTATACTGGACGATCTATCGCGATCAGAACGCGAAGATGATGCGACACCAACGTCATGTGTGTGCGCGCCACAGTGTATGTTGGGCATCGAAGTACAGCTGAAAATTTCAAACAATTCATCGCGCACGTCACGTGCCGTTGGACGAAGCATGGGATTTTTGCTGAGCATAGTTCGGATAAGGGCCAAAATGTCGGGAACTGTGCCAAATGCCTCGTCATCGCTTTCGCGAGAGGCTTTCTCTAGTACAGCCATCCAGGTTTCGACCTTGTCAAGGTTCTTGTGATATGATGAATCAGTACGCGAGTTCTTGCCGCCCGTGTTGATTCTTTGTTTCGATGTACGGTGCTTGATGAAATCATGGGATTTCTTCTTGAGCAAGAAGGTGAGAATCTCCAAGAAAACACAGCCTAGAGAAAAGACGTCTGCTTTTTCGGTTTCTTGCCCTTGTGACCGGTGCTGAGGTTTAGGCTCTGATTTCTTGAACCCAAAATTGAACCCTGAAAAGTCGGTTGTTGGGGATTTTGTTAGCTTCTGACGATGCGAACTGCTACTGTTTGAAGATCCCGATGAGCTTTTACTTGTAATGGACGCGTGTCGATCGTTGGGTGGAGTAGGTGCTGCAACGGAGGAAGGCAAGTTCACCGGCTCTGAACTTGCATGTGTTTCTGGGGCGTCGTATATGTAGGCATCCATGGCATCAGGCTTCTTGTCTTTCTGAAACGTCTCCAAGCTGCCAATGTCACTGAATGCAATCGCATTCTGCTCGTCGACGAGTATCCGGGACGGCCGGATCGCGGAATGGCAAAACCCATTCTGATGCAGTGTTGCAATGGTATCGGCCAAACAGTGTAGCCAGTTGAGCACCAACCACCGTCTCTCAGGCTTTGGTAGTTTCTGATATTGCGCGGGATTACGATGGTCGATGAAGGTGCGCAAAGTGTGGTGACCGACAAAGTTACTGACAATGTAGCCAGAGCCTTTTGCCGTGTATGACGCCCAGACAGGAGCGAGATGCTCATGTTCAACCATTCGTGCACTCTCCACGTCTAGTATAAAGTCCTGACGGAAAGCCTCTGGGTCCTCTGCATTCCCAAGTGGGAATTTCCGGCGCATGTAGATTTCCTTTGGCTTCTTTGGTAAATGTATTCGAGACCAGGCTTGCAGGCTGACCGCGACTGGCAAGGTCATGACACTCTCGATCGGTACTTCCTCGTTTTCGGCATAGTCGATGTGTACGCCTTGTCGTAACTCTCGTAGCAAGAAAGTGAATTGGGTGTGGTAAAAGCGAGCATTGGCGTGGTTGTCGCGTCGATTCGATAACGATAGCTGCTCAATATCTTCCATCCCAAGAGGGAGGTCATCATCGTCCCAAGATTTGTCGACAACGGCAAATATGCGGTCTGCCTCGCCGATCTCGACAAGTATCAGGAATAGCCGCCGTGCCTTCTCCATGATCCATTCGATATAGGTGTCGTCGCTCAGATCACCAAAGCCTACAGGTTGGGTGAGACGTTCCCTCTCTTGAGGCTGTAGCCGAGAAGTGACAAAGTCATTGGTGACTCGCTCGTTGATCCTCTCCTCGGTCCACCATATTTGTTGGAGGGCATGCTGAGGGGTGACCAAGCTGTGGCCGGCGTATCCATAGATGAGGGCATTGAGGGCAACCGTTTGGTCGTTCACAACATTGGTCAGTGTCCTGGAGCTCATTGCGGGGAACAAGAGGCCTGGAATCTAGTTCTTGGGATGGTAGTGTGGATGGTGTCTGCCCAGGCTCTTGGTCGCGTGTCCAGCCGGATCGGTAGTGGGCTGTATATCATTTCCAGCGAATCGGAAGTCGAGTGGGGTTGGTTTCAACAACAGAAGAATAGTCGACCGGCGTGAGCAAGTGGGAAAGTATTGTTATTAGGCATCAGCGGGGGCTACGGCCAACGGCTCTCGAGTGTGGTACAAGAGCTGATCGGGCTCTCGGAGTGCATCTTGTCGTGGCAAGCGGCATGGCGACGAATACATACAGCATTGGGTCGCCCGCCTAAAAGCGAATCAGCATCAGCATTGCCGATGACGGTGCAGGGCCCAGGAGGCGCGGCAGAGGGCGAGAAAGGGCCTTTTGCCTCAAAAGTTGTATCGGCTCCCGAAGACGGCCGCTGTTTGAATTTCGCGACCAGGGTGTTCCAGGCGGTCGGTCGATAAGGCCAAGTGGGAAGCTAGCTAGCGAATAGAAGATGCAGAGAAACAGGTGCTCGGATTGGCACGCCAATGATGATTGCGGAGAGGCCGGGAAGCGGGTGGGGCCTAGCATGCGACAGGGAGCAGAGTCTGGTCTTGGGCTGTCTCGGTGCAGGCCAGCGCTGTCGGATGCCGGCTAAACGACTGGAAATGGCACTGCATACCTAACAGTCACGACGCTGCGCCGCATGCAGTGCTCCATTGCAGTCTGCCGTGGGACGCTTCCCGGGCTGAGGTCGTGCACAGAGAAGGGTCCACCATCACCACCACCTGGATACGGGCTCCACGCGGTGCCAGCCAATGCTCATGGCGCGATATCGCCCGCATTCGCAATCACGCAGTAGCAGCATGCAGCGTGATGGGCGGCGGAGACAAGCCAGAAGAAGGCGGGCTAGAGATAGGATGTGGCCGTTCACTCGGTATCCACCATCCGAGGCAGCACGAGACACCAACTTGACTCGCGGGGGAGCGGAGTCCTTGTTAGATGAAGAGAGATTGCGGCATGGATGGATGGATGGATGAATCGACGGATGGCTGGTCGGCGATACAAGAGCAATGCGGTATCTCGAGGCGTGGCCGTGGCCTAACTTGGAACACCAGCGAAGACAGGGCCGAGGTGGCGCAATCGAGGAGGTGCTCGTGGTGTTTGTCCCCCATGCACATGAATGTTTTGCATGTGGCAAGGGGGAAAATGCATCCCGAATGTTCGGATAATTGGTCGAAATTGTGTGTCAAACGGCGAATAAATCGACTGACGTGAGATGGCAGCGCACAGGCCGCCTCAGGAAATCCAGAAGGCCAATTTGACCAAAGCAGGGCCTACCCCATGTTTTCCCACACCCATCGTTCGTCCACACCTCTCTTACCGCTACGTTGGGTCTTCTAGGTGGATACTGATTCAGGCGAAAAGCACCGAATTCCACGTGTCTCGCCGGTTATTGTACCCTGATAAGCAGTGATCTGCCGCCCTGTCGGCGGTTGGCGGTCTAACTGTTATGGCACAATGTAACCGGTTCCCTCTAGGGAGATGACATGGCTTGAACCAGCATCATGCAAGAAGATCACGGGATATTAGAAAGTAACTTTTTGAATTATGAGGCGCCGGTCACGGCGCGTAAGTAGAGACACAACGCTCGAGCCGCCCAGTGGCTGTCACTGCCTTAAACAACGGGATCAATCGAGAAGAAGATATTCCCTTCACTCGGGGCTGACTTGAGCTGGCTCCCCCCTGGATGAGTTCCTTTTGGCCACAGAATGGATCCTCCATTGTCACCTGTAACTTGCAATCGGTAGCCGGCAAACGGATCACCAAACACCGTACTCAAATCGTACCAGACTGTCTCATTGTCCAGGTTGTATGCAAAGACTTGCTGGGGAGCGCCAGAGTAGAGTCCGTCTGCACTGTTTGTGACTTTGATGGCAATCCCCCCTGTTTTCTCGTCGCGGCGCATTTCTTCCCAATAGATGCCACCTGTGGCCGTTAGCCAAGAAAGGAACGCTGACACTGACCAGGCAATCACTGACCAGCTTTGATATCATTTCGAGGGCCGACCGAACTGCCAACCGACCAGACGTATATTGGCTTTGGAGAATTGTTGAGAATGACTGCGATGCCAGCAGCAGTGGCTGAGCTTGCTAGTGCAAGAAGCGTGGGGATGATAAACCGCATCATACAGGACATGTGTGACACGAGGCCAGCGCGATTCAATGAACGAATAATTCCACAAGCTATATTATTGCAGACGGAGCACAGTAGATTTGGCGTGAGGTAGAGTCGACAGTCACAGACTCGTTGGGTTTATGTCTCATCATGGCCATCTTATACCTCCAACCGACAGCGTTACTACCCCGCCACAGATCTTGATGGCACTGTGCTGGCGTAAGGTCTTTTCCGTCGATTTGGCCATGAATTCGTATCTGACTGGAAAAATGCTGTTACCAATACATTATCAGGCGGATGATAATGCTCGCTTCAAGGATCAACTGCAACACCAATGTTACTTTGCAGATTGGGACAAGTACGTGTCGTGGCGGTGAACTGTCTTTGGACATTTCCAATGGGTTTGTAGATTGCTTGGTGAGCAGCGAGTAGGATTATGGTGGTTAGGGCAATATGTACGAGCAAGGCGTGTATATTGGCAGTACGAAACCAGCCGTCACGATGGCGCTATAGAGTGGGGACACACGGCTACCCACTTTCACCGGGTGGTTTGGACCGTGCATGTATAATAGATGCACATATCAAGAGATTCGAATCGACTGGAGGCCTTACAGATGTCGCCATGGAAGAGGGACATGGCAAAGCGGAGACGGTTGCGGGCTGGAGCTACTAGTCGTGTGGAGTTGGGTGCCTGACTAGTAGCGGCGGGAGGCCGGCAGGCGGAGCCTCCAATCCAACCCAGCCCGGCCGGACTGGCCATGTGCAACACGGCGCGCTATCCATACTACTCAGCAAACGATGCTTCTTTCATGACCCAACGCGTCTGGAGAGTGTGACTTCTCTGGTGTGTGTACACACATACTCTGTCTTGCTTTTTCGTCTTTGCACCCAGCAGGCTCGTCGCCGGACAACGACGAGCGCGGGAATGGCGTCTCCCGTGGTAGAGAGCCGCATCGAGCCTCACAAGAAGGCGCACTTCACCCTCCACCTCAGCGACCGCATACGGAACAACGATGATGCGATCGAGTACAGCAGTGTAAAATGTTAGCCCTCCACCCGGCATGCATATGCATATCCTGGCGCTTGCTGACTTACGCCCTACGTAGACAATCACAAGCCTACACAGACATCCGACAATCGTTCTACGACACTCTCGGCGCCTTCATCGACGAATACTTGCAACCTGCGCATCGAAGACACGAGCGAATCCGGCGACCAGGATGTCTTCACCTTCACGGGGCAAAAGTCACAGCCAAAGAAGTCATATGTCCTCATCTTGGATCCCGCCAGCCAGCAAGCAACCCTAGAGCCACTCTCGAGTAGCTACACCTTCAACCTCGCCACGAGGAACGGCAAAGACGTATCATCACAACACGCCAAAATATACCCAAAGAAACTCAAGGATGATGCGCAGGATAAGGACCAGGATGACGATCTGTTTGGCGAAGCAGCAGCAGACGACGAGGGAGGCGACCCTGACCCCGACAACCCCTATGACTTCAGGCACTTCTTGAGCAAGGAAAAGGCGAAGCGAGGCGACGAGTCCGACTACCGCTATGCATCGTCACCAGAGCACCGAGCTGGCACAGGCAGCGCGGCTCATACACCGCAATTTGGGGCTCGCGCACCACCCGCTGCTGCTCCAGTGCGGAAGCCCGCTGCAGCTGCTGCGCCCAAGAAGCGCAAAACTACTACGACAAATCCTATGGTGAAGCCCAAAAAGGCTCAGCCACCACCGGCCGTTCGTCTTCAACGCACAGCAACAGAACCTGCCGCCAAGCCAAAGGGCAAATCTACCGCACCACCCGCCTCCAAGATCAAATCTGCCGAGGTGATACACTCGTCCGACGAGTCTGACGGCGAAATTGCATCCTCACCAGCGCCTCCATCCCCGGCGCCTGCACAAAACCAGCGACATCATCATGACGAACATGAGGCCGAAGACGAATCAGACGACGACGGCGGTCTCGAAATTGAAGTACCTGATGCGCGCCCACCACGACGCAAGAACGGCGCATTGGCAGCTCGCAGTCTAGGCCACAACCTCGGCGCTGGATATATGCGTTCTCCATCCAACGGCCCCATATCTCTTGCTAGCGCAGCCAACAGCGACGTAGAGGGCTCTCCCAACCCGCACGCGCGCAACCGGAACACACAGGATGAGATTGACTTTGGTGATTTGGGCGGTGATGACGCTGAAGGTGACGATGACGATGAGGAAGAAGAGGAGGATGCAGAGGAGTACGAATACAATGACAGAGACGTCGAGCCCATGGACATTGGACCTCCCGTACAGCCAGATACGACCAGTCACGACCACAAACACGGTGCAATTGCAGAAATCCCCGCGGACGATGACGAAGACGATCTAGAAGAGTTGATGAGGAGAGGACTGGAAGGTGGAGATAGTAGTGAAGAAAGTGAAGAGGAGTGAAATTGTCCTCCGTGTTCCAAATCACCCTACCATCCATCCATGTCAATCCCACCGCCCGACCAGACACGACGTGCAACTAAGAAGTTGCAACTATCCAAGCTACAAGAGATGATGGGACTAGCCCGTGATAACAGGTGTAGCAGATATCCCGCTTCGTCCATCTTCTCCATATCGTAGCGAAGAATATTGGGATGGAAGGCCGTGCGCGCACAAATGGCAGCATGAGCAGTCACCCTTATTTTCTTGGCTATTGAAATGATGACGGGTCCTGCCGTGTTGCAGGCAGATAGACTGCATAACCATGCACTCAATGATAACACATGAACACAGACCTCGTATAACTCAATGAACCATTCCAGTCTAAAAATAGCAAGCCCACGCGTTCGGTCATCGAGGCATATTTGCAAGTACTATTACGGCAACAACTCCTTTCACGTGTTCAACATTTCTTCTACCTTTGCCAACCACGAATGAAACTTGGAGTATCTTGGCAGTTTTGTAGCAACCTCAGGCACAATGCCGTCCCTCATGGATTTTGCCTGTTCATGTCCAAGAGTCCGGGGATGAATGATCGCCAGGAATCTAGATTTGTCAATCCCCACGTTGACGGTCCCTGCGCTAGCGTGCCGTTGACCGAGGCATACGCACGCGTCATCTCTCTGCCATCTTGGGCAGTCTCTCTCACTCTCCCCTTTAACAATATTTCCTCAATTCTTACTTGACCCTCAGTCTCTCATTAACTTTTCTTTGTCCACGCTCATTTCATGTAATCATGCGCTCCTTTTCTCTTTTTGGTCTTGCGGCTGTTGTTGCTGCGTCGTCGTCGCTCGAACACAAGGTTGAAGAGATCCATGTTCCGGCTGTCCAGGAAGCGGCCCCAGTAATCACGGTGATCGACGCGAACAAGACCTACGCTGTCAAGTATGGATGTGCCGGATGCCCGTTTGGCCTGTTGAAGACTCCTTATGCAGCAGAATGGATCCATCCGCCTCCACAGAACTCTTTGGTAAGCGCATCTTGTCGCGGCGCATAGGCGAGGCGGGCTGACAATACTACAGATGTTGACGCTTGCCATTGACAAGTCGGGGTCTGCTCTGTTCCTCAATGACGAGCGCGTCTTTCCTCTTGACCCGTTGCCTCCGCGCATTAGTGCCGTGCAGGTGCCAATGGATCACGACGAAGACGAATTAGATGAGCAAACCGAGGAGGTCATGTCTAAGAGAATCAAATTCCCACTGCAGTACGAACACACTGTGTTCCGAGCTGAAGGAAATGGAGAGGTATGGCTCCAGTTCAACGTGACTGGTCTTGCCTGGGGAGAGGAGGCTGCACCATTCAAATTAGGCCATACAGTCTTACAGGTGCTACTGCGTGAGCAACACGTTCGTCCAGAGACTCCAGGCCAAAAAGGGTGCGACCATGCCCTTTCCATTGCAAGTGTACAAGTGGTTGAAGAAAAAGACCGCGTTCAGCCGCCCAGGATGAAGTGCGGTAAGCTGGCCATGATACGAACCGCCTTTGACCCGAACGAGTGGGACGACTATGGCAAATTTGGCACATGGGCAAGGACGTGGAACGTGGCTATTGGCAAACTAGGCGCGCTTTGGTCTGGCTCTTCACAAAATAATCTACTGCTCCCTTTGTCGCTGCTGCTTGCGGCTAGCATTCTTGTGGCACGTTGCATTTGGCAGCTCAGGCAGCAGATACAGGCTTGCGGGGATTCAGCCGCGGAGTCTTGGTTGTTGGGCTGCCATGCGCCGCCGGCATATGCAGACATCCCAGTGATCAAGATTGAGCAGTATGATTAGAGTCGGAGAGTTGGGGAGCATTGGATCGCAATCTAATCAAGTGGTTCGGAACTGTTGCCGCTATCTCCGCAATGCATCCCGACATGTGCACATGCCCTCTTGGCTGCCTGTATGGCTTCAACACTGCAGTTACACTCATGGCTGCACACCTGCCGCCCTTTTTTTTGCCCTACATGTCCCGCTTACACCGCTGCTCCGGTTTGTGCATCGCGGGCGCACCCGGGTGGGTGTGTGGGTTTCAGCCAATGGTGTTGCCTAGCTCCCCCATTCATCTCTGCAGCCTACATCTATACATCTAGCCCTTGACTCCTCTCTTCCAGCTCTACTACCTTTTCCCAAGCCCCAGAACTATGTCTGTCACTGTCGACCAGTACAACGAGGAATGGCCCAAGCAGTTCGAAAAAATAAAGGCAGAGTTGGAGAACCACCTACGAGACGTCGACTACCTCTCAATCGAGCACGTGGGTAGTACATCAGTGCCGGGATTAGCTGCCAAACCCATTATCGATATTGACGTGATTGTCTCTCGCGATAACTTGCAGTCTGCCATTGATGCTCTGACGACGAACGGCAAGTTTGACCACCTAGGAGAACTCGGAGTCGTCGACCGCCATGCCTTCAAAGACCCAAACCAGGCGATCCCCCACAACATCTACGTATGCGTAGACGGCGCAGTCCAAACCCGCAATCACCTCAATCTGCGAGATACGCTCCGCACAAACAGCGAGCTGCGAGACGAGTACGCCCGCGTCAAACTCGAACTCGCCGCCACCTCGACCAACATCGTCGACTACGTCTACGCCAAAAGCACGGTAATCCAAAAAATCCTCTCAGCCTCGCAATCCTTCACAAAAGACGAACTCGCCTCCATCGCGCGCCAAAACCTCAAAGGCGAACGCTTCGGCGCAATCAAAACCTCCCGCTTGCTCCTCCGCGAATTCGTAACCCAAGATATACCGGGCTACTACGCGCTCGAATCCAGCGAAGCAAACGCGCGCTACCAATCCTGGCCGCCGCGAACCCGCCAGCAAGCCCGCGAGCTGGTGCTCCAAAACATCCGCAACCACAACGACGTACCGCGCACCATCTACGAGCTCGCGGTCGAAACCCTCGACACGGGCACCTTCATCGGCCGCGTCGGCGCAAAAACCTCGCAAGCAAACTCCGACAAGCTCCCCGGCGAATCCAGCATCAAGCCCGTTACCCACGCTGACTTGTGGTTTTCCTTCTTACCAGAGTACCAAGGGAAGGGGTACGCGACGGAGGCTATGACGGCGTTTATAGGAGCGATTAAGGAGCGGATTCAGGATGTCGGCAAGGTGGAGATGGAGATTGAGTGTGATCCGCGGAATGAGGCTAGTTGGAAATTAGCGGAGAGGTTAGGGTTTGAGAGGCATAGTTTGACCAAGGAGAAGGAGATGCTGAAGGGGGAGTGGGTGGATAGTTTGGTTATGAGGAAGGTTGTTGGGGATGCGTGAGTTTTTTCCTCTTCTTCCTATTTTTCCCTACTCGGGGGGGTTTTTTTTGGGTTGACTGCATGGTTGATTGATGGAGAGAAAGAGGAAAATGCTAACTTCAAACTTTAGGCCCATAGGACGTAAACACGTGAGACGAAGCAGCAAAGTCAGTTCGTCGATGCGCTTGGATCCCGCAGAGCTATACGAGACGTGTCATTGAAACTTTGAACTTTCCTCATATAAACTATGAGCTCCACCAAAGGAGAAAGAATGTATTCAAATATGTACTCCAGTTCCTCAAACCCCTCTTATAACCCCAGCCTCAAACATTCTCCATTCCCCCATTCAAATAGGCACTGCAGTACTAACATCAATTAACGTAACGGGCGCAATATCATTCGGCGTCGGCGCCGCCCCAGCATCCCCTCCACCTGTAGCCGTAGCACTAACACTAGGCAAAGTAATCAACGTAATAGGTTCCAATCCCTCACCCGTCGCCGTCGCCGTCGCCGTAACTTCACTCCCCTCACCCGTTGCACTCGACAGCGTAATCAGCGTAATCGGCTCTAACCCCCCATCTGTACTTGTAGCCGTCACAGTCGTATTCGGAAACGTCACCGAGATATTTCCCGTAGGCGCGTAGATGGGGATCGTGACGGTAACGGTTTTGGTGACGGTGGTTGTGGGCTTGCAGTCTGAGGGGCTGTGCAGGTGCGGGGTGGTAGGGGGGTGGCGTGGTATGGGTGCGATGAGGGCGAGGGTGAGGGGGAGGGTTGGGAGGAGGAAGAGGTGGGCGGTCAGAAGCATTTTTGGCGGCTTGTAAAGATTGGTTTTTTGGACTTGGAGGGATGGTGGTTGCTGAGGTGATGGTGATGGGGTGGGTTGGAAGAAGTGGTGTTATATACGGCTGGGTTCTTGGGTTTGGGGGTTCGAGGGTTGAGGGTGTCGAGAGTGACGCGTGTGCGTACGTTGTGGTGGTGAGTAGAAGGATTCAAGTGGTGTGCTATGTGGCTGCTGGAGGCGGATCTCGTCTCCAATTACAGTCTGTGTTGCAACGCCGTGCTCACCTTGCGAGGACTTGCAATCTCCGTTGTTCTGGTTTTGTGGAGGCACTGCTGGTGAAGTCTGGTGCAATGGGCGGTTTCACTGGGTAGTTTGGCGGAAGTGGCTGTTCGGGGTGGCGGTCGTTTACGTGTACGCTGCTGGGTGTCCATCTGTGAGCTATTCCTACGGGGTGTTCTAATTGTTAAGTTATTGCCCTTGCTGCTTGAGACAGTGCGATCAAAGTTATAGCAGCTTGACCTAACAGCATAATTCTGCGTCAACATTATCTCGGCATCCTATTCTTCTTTGAATCTGTTAATTCAGTCTTGAAAGTTGGATAAATTGTTCATCTCGTTTATGTTGTGATATCATGGTCTCACAATATCGGACTTTGCGTTGTGACAGGGCGTGTGGCGTCCGATGTCCGGACAAACACTTTATCCAAGCATTTGCTTGTAACCAAGTCCGAAATCCAAGGTAGGACAATCAGCCCAGACACATATTCCCCACGTCTGCTCAATTGTTCAGAAACTAAAAATGGATTATCTCTAGTGAAATCTCCGGGCCTGCTGCATGTTCATACATTTTTTTTTAAAGTTTCATCCCACCGCGATTGACCAACAGGAATGCAAGCCGCTCGATTTACTAACTCGGAGCTTTCCATGTAGCTGGACGAATGGTTGCATTCTGGTTGTCACACAACATGTGCATGCTGTGTTGCCAGGTATTGGCATTACCAGGGGTTTACCAAATGGAAGAACAACGGGCCGATTTGAGGTAACATGGACAGGTCTTGGCTACGGGGATGCAGCGCAGAGTATCGTATTTGGGACAAATGTGCACACGATGGGGAATTCAGCCACAGGCTTCTGCAGCACAGGATGTATGTCGTACTGCCATCTCAGCTCATGTATAATATCCCCCGTGCAGTAGTGGCCGGATGTAGCAACTGCTCGGCCCGTTGCAGTGAGCTTTCAGGCGTCCAGAGTTAGCATTGCAGCACCGAAGATTCAGCCGACTTGATCGGAAGCCGGCAGGGCCAGGCTGAAGGAATTACGTTTGATTGTGGCTTGGGAAACGCGTATGTTTGTGGACACTGCCTGCCATTGTGGCTGAAACGTTGGCCGGGGTGTAGTTGTCGATGTGGGCAGCAGATGTGGAAATTGTTTTTCCGATGCTGATATCCTTGATTCAATATGCTTGTAATCTCTTGGAGTGGATATTATGCAATGTGATTTCTGCATTGCTGGCTGCATGCAATGGGCAGCCATGCGTAGAGTATTTGCAAACTTTTAGCACGTAGAAAATGGGACCGGAAGCGCTAAGACGAGATGGGACTAGGGTATTCGCCAACGGCAGATCCCTGCAAGTCAAATGCCGATCATCGAACTTTGACAGTCCCGCGGTGCAAAGTCGCACATTGACCCGAGAATCTCTCGTAGCAATCCCAATAATTCTGTCGAGCATTCCCACTCCATCTGGCATACTTACATGATGGCGGAACCTAGTCCAATCGCAAATGATGTACCGGATACACAGCCAGAGGCATCAAACACGACGGCAGCAGAGTCGAGCGAGACGCAGGCCCAGTCGACGGCTTCAGCAAGTCATCAAGTGCCACCACCAGCAGTGTGTGGCCAATGCGGCAAATCGGCAGACTCACTCAAGCAGTGCATAAAATGCCACAGCGTAGCCTACTGCAACAAGGAGTGTCAAAAGGCACACTTCAAAGCACACAAAAAAGCATGTCCCATCTTGGCGCAAGAGTACGTAAAACGGCATGAGCCCAAGATGGCAAGTCGATCGAGCGGGGCAGCAAAGGGAGGGGCGCGGGAGAGAGGGCTGCAGAAGTGGCAGGTAAGTGTGGTGTGAGCAGCAAACACGAGGGGCAGATGCTGATGTTTTGCCAGTTCGATACCTAGGTGTTGTGGATGATGATGTGTTTGTGGAATTGGTGATTGATTAGTGAAGGACTGGGGGATGGAGCGAATGACAATCAATGGGAAAGAAGCCGGTTGTTTGAGGGGATGGGTTGGCAAAAAAAATGTAGTGATTGAAATGTACGTGTCGTGGAGCAACAATGGAGAGTAAGGACGTGCATGCCGTTTGTCACATGGTATGACGGGACGATTGAGCCAAACGCCTTTTTTCCCCAATGCCGAGTGGTGTACTTAGGTCCAGGGTGGTAATGGGGCTAGTGGCTTTGGCAAGGCCCTGGCGGCTGACGCGCAGCAGACTGATCGGCCGCACATTCGGCAGCAAAGAGGAGCGGTTTCAAGTATGGACAGGGGGTGAACCTTAATGGAGCAGGCAAAAGGCAGCATGGAGTTGTATGCTCGGGGTCCGGGCTGATGCGGAGGGCGACGAGAGGAGACGAAGGGGAGACGAAGAGGAGGAAGAGGAGAGGGGGAGAGAGAGAGAGAGAGAGAGAGCGGGATAGGGTCGCTTAATTGGCGCTAGGCAGCAGCAAAAGAGAAGTCGAGGAAGAAATCTAGACTCGCATAGACTTGTTTCCCAAAGGGAGGGCTTACAGTGCATCTGGCGTCTGGCGTCTGGCGTCTGGCATGGGAGAGCAAGCAGTCGTGTGCAAAGTCAAGCAAGCATGGCAGCCGAGATTCAAGCCGCCAGTCGAGTCGAAGCAGCAAGGCAGAGCAGGCCCGAAAAGGATGCGGCGCTCTTGTCCAGACTATTAGTGGGCTGCAGCTGCATGCGTGCGATGCATCAGATAGAGGCGCTAGCTGGTGTAGGGACATAGGGCCTTGCCGTGCACACGAGTGGAGGCAGCGGGCGGGACATGCGTATGTATTTATGTAAGGAGGGATACTTGTGTCCAGGTACTGTGTACATGTGCTTTGGGCGGTAGTGGTCGCCATGTAAGTAGGGAGCTATGGGGCATGTATGTAGTCCTGGTGGTAGTATGTACAGGGGAGCGTGTATCAGGTAGTATCGGTCCAACCGTTCCACAGCCCTGCTGACCTCTGTTGGTCAGGCCATTTCTGATCCATCTGAATGCTCTCGAGGCCGGGGTCTAGAACTCACGCTGCTGAGACCCTGGCGTTTGCACGCGCACTAGCATCAACTGCAGCGCCAGCACCGGGTGTTGAATCCGCGGGCCCACGGTCAGCCACTACACGCCCGTTCGCTCGCTCGCTCCATGTATGTACCATTCCATTGCTATCCCTCCCTCATCCCATCCTGCTGCTGCTGCTGCTGCTGCTTCTTCTCCTCCGCTGTCGTGCTGTGCGCTGCGGTGCTGCTGCCGTCCTTGTCGCTCTCTGGGCCAGGCCTTGGCAATCGCTCCCCAGCACAGCCCTGCGTCTTCACCTCCCCCCAATACCCACACCCTCCGCCCCGTCGACTTTGCTGTCGTCGTCCTCCCCACGGCCGTTGATTACCGCCCCGCAGCAAAAGCTAGTCAAGCGGTTTGGTTCCTGGCCGCCAGATCCTCCAGCCACGTCTCCGTGCGCCTGTCCGTCCGTCACTCTGTCTCTCCCGCCCGCCCAGGACAGGTAGTGTGACTGTACTGCGCCTTGGTCGCCTGCAAACATCACAATCGACGTTTGCCATGACCGATCCCAATCCCCGGACCCAAGTCTTTGACCAGCTCCATGCTGACACCACCACCACCTTTCTCCCCTCCCAACTCCATTCCCAACCCCACGAACCCCTTCCCAGCTCCATCCCACAAACGCCGGATGAAGCAGCACAAGCGGGTCCCTGCTCCGACACCGTGGTTCCCGACACCTTTTCCTCATTTCTCGACGCTTCCCTGCCGCAGCCCTTCCCGCTGCCATCCGCCTTACCCCAGCCTCTCACCACGCCCATCACCGAAGATCGTCCACATGTCGATCTGACCCTCAATTTACCTCAAAGTAGTCTTTCGCTTCCTCCACCAACAATAATAAAGGCAAAGCATAATTTACGCCTGCCATCGTTCCATGTCCTGGGTATTGCCGCGCCCCACCCTGACCATATTCTGGCCCAGCCTGATCTGTCCTTCTCTCCACTAGGCGCAGGACCACTATCAAAGCCAGAAGACCCTCTCCATGCACTCAGCCCGCTGGCTCACAATTGCAACAACCACGCCACGGCCGCCCTCCTCCACACCCCCGTTGCCAGTCCGAAGGCTGCAGCAGCACGCGTGGGCCCTTCTCTCTCCACCCACACGCCCCCTTCGGACTCGGAGCCAGGAACCATCAACTGGGGTTCCTTTATGAACCCTCGTATTGCCACACTAGGCTCGCCTCCCCACTCGGATCCAGGTGTCTCGCCCAGTGCAAACATTACCGCTCGTGAATTAGCTCCTCCTCAAGCACAAATCATCGTCCCAACTCACGCGCCACTCCCCGAAGCACAGGGAATGGCTACATGGATCGAAATGGCCAAAAGAACAATCAGTAAGTCATCGCCCCTTCCCTCGTTTACCCGCCCTATCTCTTTTTGCCGTACTAAACTCTTCAAGTTCACGAATCTGGATGTCTGGGCCTGGACTCTGTCAGAATCCTTTCTCATGCCCTTCCTTGTCCTTCTACCGCGGGCCATGTGTTTGGCGATGTCATTGCTTCGATTCACGACGCTTCTTCGACACACACTTCATGGATCAATGTATTCCATGCTCTCCCTGGACGCTACACCCTCCTCGACTTGCCCAAGTCACCCCCTTCAACACCAGGCCCTGCAGTCGGAGGTGACTCGTACTTTACCAGCAAGGTCTTTGACAGTGCAGTCGCCATACCCGATTACCAGCTGGACTCGAAACTTTTGCCGCCATCCCCTAGACCTGTAGTTCCCCCTGGGAGTATCAACATATCAATCGTCGAGAGATACATCCCGCCCACGAATACGAACGAATTTGCTGAAATGTTTACATTCCACGGTCGGTCCTTGTTGTACGACCGCTTGATCGAACTCTCCAGTGACAACGGAATTTTGCTCTTCATCTACCCAACAAAGACAGGCGCAAAGACGTTTATGAGGCAGTACCTCGGACCCATCCTCGATCCGCTATTGCGCTCTGTGACAGTAGTGCACGAGCTTCACTCGGAGCTGGGAAGAGATATAGGACAGATGGGCTCGGTCAATTACCTCGATGTTTATGAGCACCTGGAACTCCAAGTGCGAAGATTTTGTCATGCAATGAGTGAGCGGCACCTAAGGGCTGACAAAAAGGCGGCGTACCAAGTTATTCATGCCGCAAAAGAGGATATTTTACTGGAAAGATCAGCATGGGCAGACGATTGGTGGATTAAACAAGAAAAGCCTCGTGTGCGAGACGTCATCATGAAGTACTTCAACAAATCCAAGAAGCTTCCCATGGGCGAAATGAGCGCTGCCTCGCTCATCCAGCATGTCCTCGATGGCGTGTCGAAACGAGAGTATCAAGATGGAGCCCCCACCAAGGGTGTTGAAGTGGGCGTCTTCATAATTAAGAAAACCAAAGTTACAACAACAGCAGACCAATAACATCATGGGCATAAGCCTACCGAAGGTCCAATGGGGGCCAACTCGAAGCACGACGATTGGGGCATTTGACCCCACGAATCTCCAAATTTCCTTGTTTGACGACCTTGCGAGTACCCCATTCTCCGCATAGCATTGCGCGGCGTTAGCAGCATTTGAGACCTGTCTGGAACAGTACAAAAAGGAAGATATAATCGTAATACCCCAGTGATGATTTAGACTATCAAGATATAGCAACGATTTCGGACGCCAGTTTCTAGTCATATTTCATGGACGTAGCTTTTCTGAAAACCGCCGTGATCTGATTGTGAGCTTTGCAATATTCGTCCTTTCCCTTGCGGCAGGAATTAGCCCTTGAAAACGCCAAGCCCTTAGCGCGAAAATCTGCCTTGTACTAACCTTTTCCTTCTCTATCACGGTCCACCCGCAACGCCATGTAGAACCTCTGAACATTGCTCACTACAAAAGCACTGCAACGTGCAAGGCTAATTTCGACTGCGCATGTGGCCCCAGAATCGCGTACAGCTTCATATTCGCCAAGTGGGTACGTACCACCTCTTATCAGACTATATGTGCTTTTTACTGGCTGCGGCTACTTTGCATGCATGCCACGATGCAGAGAGTTAATCAAAATGATAAAGACGTGCAGTCCATTCGCAGAAATTTCCATGCACGATAGAGATTTTTATTTTTACTGTCCGAAAAAGGTTGATGGTGTGAGGGATTACATGACAAGACTGACTCACGTAGGGATACGCAGTCAGTGGACTTGAAGATCCCGTGACTTAAGTTTGTCCGAGCAGCAACTGGGAATAAGAAATACCATCCAATCATCGCCATGCATGTAAGTAACGGCGAGAAGTCCGGGAGAAAATGCAAGAAGAAAGAGAAGGAACAAAGAGACAAACTTCACTACAACATCGAAAATCCCGTCATGCTATGAAAACTCACTCTCCCACTCACACACAAACACATAGATCAAAACCCCCCAATCCGCCCTCCTTACCAACCATGAGGTCCTCCTACATCTCCTCGCCGAAGAAGCAGAATATACGGGCACCGATGATACAAACCGCAAGCGCAAGAAGCCCTCTGGCTTAAACCACATGCTCCGTGATGGCCTCGCCTACCTGCAAACACCCGACTACACCACCACCGCCCTCGCAGATGCGCATCCCAACAGGCCCATGACCCTGTACAAGGGACCAAACAGCCTGTTCCGCGCCCTGGCTCCAAAGTACCGATTGAACAAGGCGGAGTACCTCCAGATTTATAATTTGAGACCGACGACGCAGGTTATGCTTGAGTTGGTTGTTGAAGAGGTGCGTTCTCTTCCCCCTTCTTGCTTTCTGTCACGTGAATGCACTGGTTTGAATGCATAAGCTGATAAAGATGAAAAGGCGGGTACCCGGTTCACAGAAGACGAATTACACGATATGCTGGCCATCATCCAGCAAGTGTTTGACGAGGAGGAAGCCCAGATTCCAGAGGGAGTCGAAGATGTGGACATGCCCAAGATAGCGAATAAGTTGCTTGGTGCCGCAAATAAGAAGAAGAGGAAGGTTAAGAGGAAGGTTTGAAGGAGAAACAGATGTGACAAGTGAAGTAGAGAAAGAAAGAAGCAACGCAATAGGAGTTTTTTTTGGTATCAATATGGCATGAGATGAACAATGTGAACAAGAAGCAATCAACACAGCATATAAACCAAATGCATAAAACTTTTTTTCGAACATGTAATTGTATGCTACCAGCTGGCGGGGTATTCCATCCCACCGCATCCCCATTCATGCAACGTGAAGAAAGGACCTTTTTTGTCAAGGTAAAACTACACAAGAATATGCCCAGACACCCCGAAGACAGAAGAGAAAACAAAAAAATTTACGCCACTCGCCCAAAGTAAAATGGTGAACAAGCTCAAACCCAGATCAATCAACGCCATATTGTCCCCCTGGTTTTATGTCATGTGGTGTTAGAAGAGAGAAGACAGAAGAGAAAAAAGAAAGCAAGAAGAGATGGCGACTGGAAAAAAGGATACAATGCCCATCACTTCTTTCCTCTCTTCCCCTTCCCCCTCCCCAATCCATGGCGTGTCTAGTCCTTGCTCTTCTTCTTTTTCTTCTTCTCTCCATTGTCCTCACCGCCCTCTGCTTTCCGCTTCTTGCTGTCCTTGCCGGCCTTCTTTGCCTCTTTAGCTGCCTTCTTGGCCAGCTTGGCCTCGCGCTTAGCGGCTCGCTGTGCTTTCCGTGCCTTCTTGGCTTCCTTGGATGCCTCCTTTGCTGCCTTCTTCGCTGCCTTGTCCTTTCCAGTTGGCTTTTCTTCTGGCTCGGAGTCTGACTCTGAAGCGGCATCGGCGTCGGCCATGCTCTCGTCACCGTCGCTGTCGACCTCTTGCACCAGCTTCTTGGGTGTGCCGTTGGCCTTGGCCGACTTGGGCGCATCGGCAGCGGGCTCGTCACCAGTAAGACCATCGGCGTCGGGGTTGTACTTCCGCGCCTCCTTGACTTCCCACTTCTTCTGTCCACCGAGCGCAGTCTGGTTGGCGTTGGCCAAGCTCTTCAATGGCTTGCCCTCGAGTGCGCGCAGTCTCCTCTCAATAGTCAGGCGTGCGTCGCGACCAATCTGGGACTTCTCTTCTTCGGTAGGCTCCTTGGAAGTGTCCTCTGATGAGACACCCCAGGTGCTGAGAGCATCGACACGCAGACCCAAAGCGGATTTGGCAGCGAGCATACGGGCAATCTTTCCCTTGTTCTTTCCGGTAGCTTGACCGATAAGAGATGCATGGTAGATGAGCTAGTCGAGTCAGCAAAATCCTGATTGATCAAGAGCACTGGGTACTTACACCGTATTTGGGTGTGTCGTGCTTCGTCTTGAGAGCACGGAACAGGGCCTTCTCGGCACCGAGGATTTGGATGGTGGAACCAGGCGACTTGGCGAGGTTCATGAGAGATCCTGCGTGAGCGATCAAGCGCGCGCCAACAAGCTCACCAACAAGAGCAGTCAGGTTAGGAGCAAGCGCCTGCATGCGGTTCGATAGGTAGTTTCCGAGGTTTTGACGGTGCTCGGTCAGGTCGACAACCTGCTCAGCGAGAGCAGAGGTGGTTTCCAAATCCTCCTCTGTGATTTCAGTACCCATGGAGATTTCTGCAGCCGCCTTGACAGCCGCCTGAATTTTGTTAGTAGTGTTCGTAAAATGACGGTTTGTCAAAAACTGACCTCAATTTCTTCGGGCAGAATGTCGGAGAGGTCGCTGTTGCGAGCATTTGTGCGGAAGCCCATCTTCAAAACGACACGCGCTGCAAAAATTAGCAAAGCATCGAAGCCAGGCGGATTAAAAACTTACAGTAGGCCAGGTTGTCGTTCAAGATCTTGGCAAGCTCTGGGAAGTGCCAGCCGTACCATTCCTTGACTCGCATGGCGTAGGTGTTGAGCTGCTTGTCCAAGACATCGAGAGAAGCAATGCTCTGGATGATCATGGTGTCGACCTTGTCGGGGGAGAATCGCAGCTTGTGTCGCGACAGAGAGTGGGCAAGACCCAGGCGAGTCGCGGCTTCCTCAGAGGGAAGTAGGTCGGGAAGGAGTGAAGACAGGTTTTCACGGATGGCACGGAATACATCCTGTGTGGAGGAGTCTGAGACGGTCTTGAGGGAAAGGCCTGGGAGTTGAGCAATCGCATTGGAGAGCTTGGGGTCGGCAACAGCCACTTGAAGCAATGTCAGCTACACAATTCGCACAAAAGGCTCGCGGAGCAGCATACAAGTAGCCTTGGTCTCATCCTTCAATTCGTCCAGCAGCGACGACAGCATAGGCGTGACCTTCCCATCGTGAAGAGCGGCAGCCTGCTCAAGCGCATCGACGGCGCTGCCAAACTTGGCGAACTTCTTAAGCTTCAGCTGCTCGGCGATGCTCGAGGAATCCTTTGTGTCTCCGCCCAAGAGCTTCTTGTCCTTGGACTTGAGAAGGACATAACCCGCCGAGGTTTCCGAGAGAATAAAAAGACCCATTGTGCGTGTACTCGGGCGTAAGGAAGGGTCCAGTGGGATTCGCAATTCGCGGAGCGCAACTGCCCTGGAAGGTTGATTTGGACGGAGTGTGGGAAGTCGCGATGGGGTTTGTCGCAAGCTTTGGACGTGCAGAATCCATCCCAGCTCGAACTTTTTCCTGAGCTCGGGCCACCGGCAAAACGCTAGTCCCAGAATAAGCTAGCCTGATTTTGCCGGGATAGAGCAACGTCCCGATTGCCAACAGCACATGCAAGTCAGTGTTCTGCTTGGCCCATTGCACTGCGCTCACCCCTCGCCTCCGCCATGTCGTCTGGCGGCGAACGCAAAGTCTCGAGCTCCCTCAATCGCAGCACACGGGGAAACACCCCCCGCCTTGCTGACCTGGGAGAATCCCCGCGAACCCCGCTCCTCCGCTCCATCTCGTCTACCTTTGGCTCTCCCGGTGGCTCGTTCCGCTTCGACGACGAGTTTATTGTCATTGAAGTCGGTTCACGCTTTGTACGTGGGGGCTTCCCTGGAGAAAGTGCCCCGCGATGCACCCTCCCGTTCGGACCTGAAGACCAGCGGAGGGTGGGTGACTACAGGCAGTGGGACCCGGAATACACACAGAAGAGACCAAAGCGGCACAAGGGCGAGGAGTGGGGTGAACGGTATGAGCTATACCGCCTCGACTTGACCAAGGTGGATCTGGGCTTGGTCGAAGACAAGTTCGAGAGGGCTATGCGCGAGGTATACACAAAGTACTTCTTGCTGGATACAAAGCCGCGCCGCGTCTTGCTAGCCCTGCCGCCTCGTATGCCGCACGCACTCATCTCTACCATCATGGATGTGCTATTCACGAGCTTCCAAGCCCCGAGCATTAGTCTCATGTCTAACCCCGTACTCTCGGCTGTGGCAGCAGGACTACGTTCAGCCCTGATTGTGGATATAGGCTGGGCCGAAACACTCGTCACAGCAGTGTATGAGTATCGCGAAGTATCTGAAAAGCGTAGTGTGCGGGCAGGCAAGATGCTTAGCGAAGAGATGGCTAAGCTGCTGAATGCTGAACTAGACAATGCTGAGCCTGGTGCTCCCAAAGCCGACGTGTCCTTCCAAGAAGTCGAAGAGGTTCTCACCCGTGTTGGGTGGTGCAAGCCCATTGCTAGATCGAATCGGAGAACCGTCTACTTTCCTGCACGAGAAGCACCCGTGCTCGAAGAATTCGAAGACGCTATCGAGTCACCACCACCCACCGTCACAATCCCCTTTCCCAAACATACGCCTCCGACAGAACTTACGATACCTTTTGCATCACTCGCCAAGCCCGCAGATGCGGCTCTCTTTGCGCCAGAGCTGTCAATCAGCGAATTCGACGATGAAGACCTCCCGCTGCACCACCTCATATACCGTACCCTTGTACAACTTCCAGTCGACGTCCGCCGGTTGTGCATGTCACGCATAATCATCACCGGCGGTGTGTCAAATCTTCCCGGCATCAAGACCCGTATATTGAAGGAGCTGGATGCATTGGCGCAAGCAAGAGGCTGGGATCCGGTCAAAAGTTATGGAAAAGCAAGTGCACGCCGAGAAGAAAAGCTACGTAACCACCGGGAGAGTTTGGAGATGCGTAAACAAGAAGGCGGGGATACAGTGTCGACTTCTCTTGACCCACTTAATCCTTTACAAATAGTGCCTGCAGCATTCCAGCCGCATGAGCAAGACGCTATAGACATGAAATTGGCCCACATGAATCTTCGATATGGCCCGCCACCTGCAAGCCTGGTGGGTGGTATTCTCAGAGGTGTCGAGACATTGGGTCCATGGGTAGGTGCTAGCCTCATTGCTCAGCAACGCATCAAGGGGACCGTCGAGGTGGAGCGCGAAAGATACCTTAAAGATGGCTTGCAAGGTGCATCTCGTGAAAAGGAAGTTTCAGTTATTGCACAGAGACAGAGCATTGGCCCTGGACTGGCCAATAAAGGCGGGGAGAGGGCTAGCTGGACACTTGGTGTATGGGCATAGGTTTTCAGTTGTGTTTGTGTGTAAATGGCGCAGTACTTTGTTCTCTGCCTATGGCATGAATTGCGTTGATACCCCTTCTAGTTATGTCATTGCATCGTTATAATTGTTCTTGGTCATCATACTTAACGACAACGCAACTTCAGATTCTGAAAATGGATATATGAAACAACAGTAGGAATACGGCTAAGATTTACTCAGGTTCAATTATGCTGTACTCAGGCTGTGGCTGTGGTTGTGGCTGTGGTTGCCACTGTGGCGTAGCCTCTGTTTTGGTGTTGTACTTTCACAGACACAGCACAAGTACCTTCCCACTTTGTTCATCCCACCTACAAACCTCGACAACTTCTCATCAACATGAAAAAGCTCTAAATCGTTTACTCGAATATGGCAGTAACTCGGTGTGCACGTATCATGCTCTCATCCATAAGAGCTTGGGCTGTAACTGTGCTGTTGTATTTGTGTGCGGGACTGCAATTCGGCAACCATGCATCCAAATATGCCTCCGTTCATTTGGGAATTCGCTGACATGACAGACTGCCTACTTGACTACTTGGCTACTGGCCTGCTTGGCTGCTTGCCCACTCACCAGGCCCGTGTCTTGTCGAATAATATCATCTTACGTGCCAACCAAGCGTGCAACTTTGCCTTTCACATCTCTCACCCAATCACACTTCACAATTTTCAGGCAACAAGGCAGCTGAATAGGTCCACAAGTCCGCAAGTCCGCAACTCTGCATGTTGACAAGCCCGCATTCATGCAAGCCAAACTCACACTAGGCGATGTATACACCAATGAGGAGCAACCTCACACGACTTTAAGAGCCATGCTATCCCTCCTTGGAAAAGTCCCTCAGTCTCGAAGAGTCCTCCGTTGTGTTTTGAGATATTCCATCGCCATGGTCCCCCCAGTGCAGCAAAGTCCTTCCGATGAGTCCGACCCATCCATACAAGGTGACGGAGATCAGTCATCGCAGCCTATTTCACAGTTTGATCTTTTGAATGTAGGTGGCTTTCCTTATTATTTGTGTTTTCGCAGCCGCGCACAAATACCGACTTGATTCTGTTCTAACCTATCATTATAGCGCCTTGCCCAGGCACTTTCCTGCTTACGTGCGGGGATTGGGGTGGAAGTGTGGTCTCTGGAGGTGATATGGCCTGGTGTCGGTGAACAACTGCTTTCATATGATTCGGAACATCCCGGCACTCTCAATCTGGCTGAGTTTGCAGCCATTTGGGCCATGGCTTTTGATAAAAATAGCCGCAAGTTTGATTGTCCTGTGTTCGTCGCGGAAGCTCGACATGGTTGGCCACGCACATGCAACAACGTGAAGAGTGCAAATATGTCGGAGTTGCGACGCCACTTGAGAAAACGTCCAGGCCTTGGTTATACACGCCAGCTGGCATTTTTAGAACTCTGTCCTACTTGTAACGACGATTTCATTGACAAGGAGGAGTTCGAGTCTCGACATGGCTACAATGGAGAGCTTTGCAACAACCGACAGTCCCAGCGCAGGGGAGCCAATGCACAAGTGCAATGGCAACTACTGTATCGCAAAGTCGAAGCAGCCATGGCTTCTCAACATCTTCAAGTACACGCATCTCCCTTGTCGAACAACTACGAAAATGGTATTGAAAATGTTATCCAAGAGGAAAATGACCACGGCTCCGCACTCCCCGGAGCTAATGCTAGCATCCCGACTTCATTGGCGTCATACAACGATATAATCGAGTTTTCTACCGTTAGTTCTGGCCAACGTAATGGAAAGGAGACTATGCCTTATTCCACGCCTTATGAGCTCATTTTAGACTCGGATTCTGATGATCGGCAATCAGATACTGAGCCACAGCGCGTAAGTGTTTGCTGTACCTACTCGATTTCCTATCTGATCGTTGCTAGTAGACTGCCTCGTCTGTTACTAGTGGGATAAACCAAAATTCCACGTCTGGTACACAGTTAGCGAGTAGATATGGACCTTTACATGTTCACGGCCGCTCTGGCGTCAAAGAAAAAGATACGTTACAAGAGTTGGGGAAAGTACGTGACACTCCACCTTCAGATCCCTGGATGTCTCAGTCTATCAGGCGTTACCGGACTTCGAACACGGGAAAAGATATTGACGAAATGGAAGAAAACGTTAAATCTAGTCCATGGAACACACTCACTCGGCTTAGAACCCTCGGCGACGGCCCCGAAGCAACGTGGCCTACCGTTTCAAATACTAGGCCATGGCAAATACACATTCTCAGAAGGGAATACACTCCATGGTCCACGCAGGGTATTAGATCTGAACGGCCTAAAGAGACTCAACCGGTTGATGATCGGTTTCGGAGACGGGCGGGATTTACAGATTTCTCGACTGTGGATCATGATCAACGATGGGGATCAGTGCCTGCCTCTGGCGACAGAAGCACTTCCAGCCACTTCAGATACACTGGGCCAGTAGAGTCATTCGATCCAGGGGGGAATGATAGAGCTAAGGAATCCCCAAGATCTCCAAGGCACATGTCTACTGTTCGACCAATTGATCCTCCAGCCTCGTGCTCTGTCACTTCTTTACTGCCAAGCCAGACAAGTGAGAACACGCAAAAGTCACTTCAATGCCCACATTGCGACACTTCTTTCAACGGTGTATATCGAAAAGGAAATATTGCGAGGCATATAAGGCACAAGCATACGGATAGGCCGCAGATATGTTGTTCTTATTGTGGACAGCTATTTAGACGATCAGACGCACATCTCAAACACCACCGCAAAAGGCATCCAGGACTTCCGCCGCCCCTATTCAAATCAACAAGCACCATATCAACTTCGAGTCAGGAGTATTCTCGTTCATCTCTAGCCGATTCATTATCAAAATGTGATTACCTTAGTGACTTTTACGAATCGCGTTGCCCTAATGACCTTATAGGACTATCAGACCAGTATTGATAGTCACTCTCTGGCAGCAAATCAGCCATCATTTCCATCATCTTCAGTTATCCGCACCATGTATTCTACTTTTTTTCAAAATCAAAAAGTCACTTTTCTTCACACATGTACAATAACCTTTTCCCTAGCTTCGACATTTCATTTTTCAAATTCATAACCAACAAAAACTACACGTGCACCAAATCCAACCTCAAACCACATAAATGCGCCGTTACATCTATATCAACACGCACCTCCCCCCCCCCCCCCCATCAATTCCTAATATTATCCCTCACAGAATCATCACCCCCATGCGTCCTCGCAAACGTCTCATCCCTCCTCTCCGGCGCACCCACGCCTCCTTTCGCAAAATCCCCCGCCTTCGTAACCTCCCCGTTCCTCCCCACCTCACCGCCTTCTTCAGGTGGGATATCGCGATTATTACCTGCCCCGCTAGCCGCAGAGCCGTATGTGACCTTCGCGCCTGGGAAGTTTTTCTCGGCAACAGCGGAGTCGATGCCTGAGTCTATGGCTGTGGTGTTGTTGTTAGATTGGTAGTTNGGGGGGAAGGGAAGGAAGGAAGAGGGAGGACGTACTGGAATCGCCATATGCGTGCCCGTGTTTGGCAGCGTGGCTGTTTGCGTCTTGCTCTGCTTTGTGGGCGATGTCGTTTAGGTTTTTGTTTTTGTAGGCTTCGGACATGATTGCTTTATATCTTCTTCTTCTTCTTCTTCTTTTCAATTGATTTGTTGTAAGAGGATAGTGGTATGATAGAGGAGTGGTAAGTATTTGAAAAAAAAAAGTTGACTTGGATGGAGTAAGATGAGGAGGTTCGGAAGACTACCTTTATAAATACGTGGAATATGTTTACACTCGTCTCAGAAGATACTATGATGCGCATAATGATGCAAAGGTGTGGTGTGGTGTGAGACGCTTTGATATGATGTCAGAGCGACCTCATAACTGCGGGCCAAAGACTTATGATCTTCGTTGTAGCGGGGAAACTTTGACTTGTAGTAGGTCACATATGGGCGATCTGTGTTGCGGGGGTACATAGAAAGGTTATCATGTACTTGGCTGGTCGTGTTGTTATCCTAGTCGTCTGCTCCATTTGTATGTGTGGTGATGACATTCAGGCACCAAACACACACCACCATGACACAAGACCCAACATAACTCATTGAAACAAATAATTTCCCATCGTAACATGATATATTGGTACCGCTATACACACCCAGAAAAACTCCTCATCTCTCGTTAAAGCATGAAGTTGGTCATCCCTTCATCATGAATCACTTCGAGACTCCCGTCGACTTCATACTCTTTGTCGTCGCAGTGCTATGTAAAAATTTCGCTCGCTAGAAGACGCCATGCTCGCAAGCTGATATAATGCGAAAATTATTTTAAAAACGAACGAACAGCCACACTTAACCAAGGAGATATTTTGTGAGACTTTTAGAACCAGCCCCCCCGCCATTCGTCCTTCCCCAAATCCATTACTTCCCATTCTGTTCAGCAAAAGTAACATGCCGAAGCCGGGACTGCTGCCGTGCCTTCGTCTTGTCACGGTTATGACGTGAAAATCGTGATCTGCCATTCTTGTCATCACTTCTGGCCCAGCATCCAATTGCAGAGTGCTTGATGCTATTAAGCAGGATGCCAGGCTTTCCATCATTCGCCTAGAAGATCTCAGAGTCGAGACTGCTGCGGTAGCTCTCGAGAGACTCCAAGTCATCTGTTTTCTTCGTCAGCACTGCTACTCGACAAGTTCGTCAACAAGTTAAACTTACCCTCAATAGGCTTCCTTCGGACGACGGTATCTGAATGCTGCAGCGGGCTGTTTGGCTGTGGGCTCCTGCTTCCCATAGCCCTAGGGCCGGTGATCTTGCGCTGTGGTGTGCTCAAGTCACTCATGGTACGGAGGCTTGCAGAGCTCGCGCGAGACGAGGCAGTGGGCGTCATCTTTACGTAGGTTAGCATCCATCTCTCTGTAGAGATGAGCGAGCTTAACTTACGCGGTGGCCCCTATCGGTCTCGAGCGAATAACGCACCTCGGCGATGGGTGCAAGTGGTGTCAAGGCACCTTGACTGCCAAACTCATTTGGTGAGCTGTACATTTGCCTCGTCTGGCCGTAACCAGCAAGGGTTTGCTGTGGAGGCATGAGTGGCCCATCATCCATTGCCTTGGGCTGGCGAGCCGAGCCATTCTGGTGCTCAGAAACTTGGCTGTAGCTACCGTCCGATGAAATCGGAGAAAGGTTGCTGGCGTGGGGAGCTGACATGCCAGAGAGGCGGTTGCGAGCTAGCGAAGGCATGCTGCCCCATTGGTCGAAATCAGGAGAACTGATGCTCGAGCGGTTAGTGGGCTGGAAGATCTGCGCCTGAGTCTCCAGGTTGTTTTGATGACGACCAGTAGGACCAGGTCGTGGCTGAGGATGCTGCAGGTTCAGCGAGTTGCGATGAGCCTGGTACTTGGGGTCCTCCATCTCGTACGCGTTCTCCTCTGGAATGAGAGGTGAAGGAGAGCGAACGGAGCGGATAGAACCTTGGTCTTCTCTAGCGAGAGACGTGCTGGAGCGGAGCCTGTCATCGGCATGCTGCGCATATGGCTCCTCCTCGTCATAGTAATCATCTTGCGAAGACGACCTGGAGTGGATTGAATGAGTGGAGTAAGGTCTCTTGTCTCCAGATCCACTGTTGCGTGGCAGGCTCTCAGGGTTGGTCGAGGCAGTTGTCTTGGACCATCGCGAAATCTTGGGGATGCCAAAAATTGATGATGAGTTGGACTTGTGCTTGCGCTTTGGTGTGTTCTCCTGGCTCTGCAGTTCTCGCGAGTCTCGTGAGTCTCGTGAGTCTCTTGCTGCCCTCGAAGCTTGTGGTGGGGTTCCAAGGGATGCACGTTTCTCCTGGAAAGCTTCTTGAGTGGGTGTTGTCATTCGCTCCGTATTCTCGTATCCTGGCGAACGCTCATCATACTCCTCATCGCTCTCTTCTCGTACCGTGCTAATACGGGTTGTTGGGCCAACATCATAACCAGAGTGAAGATCCTGGATGCGCCTGGAGGAAGAAGGAATGGAGAAATACCCAGACTGATTTGGCGACTCCGCGGTGTTGGCGCGACCCTCTGGCTCATAGCCCGCGTCGCCACTCTGCCGGCGGTTCTCCAGTGAAGTCATACTGTTTGTTCGAGCAGTTTCTTGTTGTTGATGTTGCTGCTGCTGCTGCTGCTGCTGTTGTTGGTCTAGGGACAGCTGATTGACCTGCTTCAAGCCCTCGACTTCACCAAGCAGTTGAACCAGCATGGCTTCAATGTGCTTGATGTCGCCATCGCCTTTGCCAGCGCTGAGACCCTTCAGAGCACGCCTAAAGACGCTCTTCTTCTTAGTCTCAATCTCCTCCTCAGACTGGTTGCGGTTGAAGCGAGGTGGTGTAACGGGCTGTGGACGAGGGCCACCCAGAATTCTTTGTTCGGCAAGATTGACTCGCTTGTCAGTCGTGTTCATAATCATGTTGTCTTGAACTTTGATGAACTGCTTCAGGTCGTCCAACTGAGTGCGCATCTCAGCCGCGCTACGAACAAGTGTGACTAGAATTTCAGTGTCACGAGCATTGCGCTGGGCATCGCGAACGGTAAGGTGATCCATAAGCGCCACGATGTCCTTGGATTGGATATGGTCAATGCCCTTGCCGGTAGCCGCATCGTAGAGTGGTGAGTCGATGCCATGAGAGTTGCCGCTGACCTGCCGGTCATGTTTGCCTCTAGGCGCACCAAAGGCATCTTCTCCGAGGGCCATGCCATCGTAATCGTCGCCAAAATCATCCTCAAACATCTTGGAATATTTGCGGTTTTGAGGCGTGTAGCCTTCACCATGGTTAGCCGACTGGTAACCCTCGTCTTTCCAGCCGGTTTGGCCTGACAAAGGAGTGCGCGTACTCTGCGCGTAGTCCTCCTGCTCGTATTGTGTCTCACCTGGATAGGGATGATCATAATCATCTTCTACAGTGGGCTGGCGCTCATCGTCAAAAGTGGCTGGGCTTGACTGTTCATGTCGGTGGAGATGAGCACCCTTGGAGAACGAGGTAGGTGTGCGTTCTCGCTCCTCTTGCATGTGAAGCAGCTCATCGGTTCGGTCGTGGTAGCCTTTTCCTCCTCCAATAGGTCCTTGGATGATTGAGGGATTGGTCGTCACGTCAGACTGGTCGTCCAAACCGTATCCAATTTCAGGCATGTCGTCTTGGCCTACTGGGAAAGCACTGTGATGCATCCGAGGTGCTTCGTCAATCGATTCAGCGTCCTCGGATTCAGCAATACTCTGCCGAGGAGAATCCTCGCGGGGAATGCTCTGTTTTGGAGAGTTGTCGACTTTGTTCCCCTGTGACAGTGCTTCAGCCTTGTCACGAATTGCAGCCCATCTCTGACCAGCAGGTACATTGTCAGTCTGTACGTAAGCAGGATTGGTGCTGACTTGAGACAGCGTGCTTTTCTTCAATGGGCTTGACGCCTTTGAAGAGCGGACACTGAGTTCAGTTTGATCGTACAGGGAGGCCACAGCAGATTCCACGGCGAGTGGAGTATGAATGTATTCAGGAATCGAGCCAACCTTGCGGATGTCTTGGGCCAGTTTCGGATCCCGGTCGAGGTTGAGGTTGAGGTCGGGTCCTCCCACGCTGTCATCAGTGTACTGAGTCAGGCGGTTGTAATTCACGGGTGGTGGTGTTAGAGGGTTCTCCTCCAGTTCACGCCGATATTGCTCGTTCTTCTTATGATTACGTTCAAAGAACTCCTTGGTGTCGGTAGGAGTACTTGGCTCGTTGAGTATAGATTTCTTGCTCTCAAGCGTGACACCCTGTGGTCGTTTACGAGTTCGCGCAGCTTTTGTACTTGCTGTTGAATCCAACGAAGCGATAGAGAGGCCGGACTGTCGTCGTTCGAAATGGTCACCGAGCGATGATACCGATGGCCCGCTACGAATGGAGTGAAATCTTCGGGGAGAACCAGTGTTGGTAGTGTCGCCACGATAACTAGCCTCGCTTTGGATCGGACTGACGCCGCGTCCCGACTGCGTGTCACTCTCAATCTCGTACTTTGACACTTGAGACTGAGACTGTTCAATCGCACGGATTTTGGCAGCAGCAGCAGCTGATAAACCTGCATCATTGGCTTCTTTCTGTCGTGAAGTGTAGCTGCGCTCGCTCTTGGGAGTTGACTGACGAAATTCACCAGTAGAGCGATTGCTGTGGGCTGAACCAAGATTCTGTTGCAACGCATTGGGAGTGCGGCTTGGCGTGAGAGGCGAAGGCGAAGCGAAACCTCGAGGGACTTGTTGGAGAGGAGTCTCAGCACCTGTTCCCGAAATTCCAGTGCTCGCGGATGACCTTGACTCTGGTCTCTCTTTGGTCTCAGTCTCAGCGGAGAGAATAGAATCCCGAGTGAGCTCAGACCCTCCTATCATCTCACTTTGGTTGAATGGTAGTGGTGGAACGAGCTCTTTGGGTCGCTTTTCCTCATGCAAACTATCAGATACGCTTTCCGACCGACTTCTAATGCTGCGAGAGGAACGATGTTTTCGATGCTTGCGTTCTTCTTCTTTTTCTTCACGTGATGTGTGGTGCTTTAGAGCGGCGGTGGTGAGACCAGCTCCAGCAAGTGAAAGTAGGGCCGATTCCCGCTGAGACAAGCCCTCCTTGTCCCTACTCTTTCTCCGATGGGACTTTTCCTCTCTGGTAGTCGACTCCGCGAAGCTCGAAATGGAGCTTCGGCTAGATCGTCGATCACTCTTACGGCTTGATGTGCCGGTCAGTGTGATTGCAGGGTCATCGTTGTCTCTATTGAGAGTGACCTTGGGTTTGTTGCTGTGAAGCTTAGGTGTGCTGGATGATTTGGACACACGTCGTTTGGAGGGGTCGCGCGAGCTAGTAGACTCGGCGGGCTCATACAGAGTTGTGCTGTCGCGGTTGGAGCGCTCGAACTTGTCGACATTCCGAGATGTGCGATTCTCTTCTTTGAGTGCATTCAGTTCGGGAAGGATCAATCGCTTGATGGCATCCTCGACTGTAGCCAGCAGTTTTGGGTTGTTGATGGAGGAAGTTCCAGAAACGACAGAGCGGCGGTCAATGTTTGATGAGAGCACACTGGATTCGGTACCACTAACGCCACCAACACGTTCAACGTCTTTGCTTCTCCTTCGATGCGACTTGCGCGACGAGGAGAGGTCATCGTCTCTCCGCCTAGAGGTTTCTCTTGACTTTGAGGATCTTTCTTTGGATTTGGAGGAGAGGTTGCCTTCGGCAGCCTGCTGTTGGAGTTTCTCCATTACACGCTGGGTGATGCGATCTTTGCTCAGGCTCCTGCTGCGTTGCTCTCTAGGAGCCTTCAAGGTATCCTTGATGGCCTCGGAAACCATTGAGTCGGTGACAGCATCCCGCTCTATGCTCCGGCTCCTTCGCCGGGCTGGTGGGAGAATTTCCGTAGCGCCCGTCATGCTGTCTGTGGGCATAGACGAGATGTCGGATGGAACAGGTATGTAGCGGCCGCCGTCGCTGTCGTCGTCGTCGGCGAAGCTGGGCAGAAACGAGGTGTTCTCGGGCGGGAGGGCCGAGATATCGGAAAAAACAACGCTGCGGGTATCGATAAGCTCGTCACGGGACTCACTTGCGAGCGAGATGCGCCGGGTGGAGGAGGGCTTACGATGGTTGCGAGAGGCTTGGGAGATCTGAATGTGATCGTTCGCGAGGTTTTTCTTAGACTTGCGGGAAGAAGGAGTGATCCGTACGCGTACACTTGCACGCCGTTGGTCCTGTCCGTCGGTCGACCCTGTGTCAAAGTACTCAATCAGCAGCGATGTCTGCGAAGGAAACTTTTTGTGGAGGGTGCCGCCGCCGTGGGGCTTGGTAGGAGTGGTGGTGTTGATGGTAATGGGGGTGCCGTCGTCGGGGACAGAGTAGGAGGTTCTGTCGGTGCGGTTGGAAACGTTTGTGGAAACGTTGGTGTCAATGTCGTCAATATGGATGGATTCGTCTGCGGAATCAAGAGTCGAAGATTCAGTAGGAGCCGGAAGAGGATATTTGTCGTTGTCAAAACCCATCGTAGAATCTGAAGATTCCTAGAAGGTGGGGTGGGTGAGCGAAGACATGCCCGGCACCGTTTTCCTCGAATACTTGGGAGAGAGAAGGGTAGTGCGATGTTTGGGGTGGGTGCAGGACCGGATGGTGGCAGTGACTGGTTTGCGCGAGCGCAAAGGGTACCTGGTGCTACCTAGGTGACGGGAAGCACGCTCGGGCGCCAACAGCACAAGGTGATGGATGGTGCAAGAGCGGCTAATTCATAGCAGAGAGCGCGGCGAGGCGTGTGTGTTCATACACCGGCTATGCGAGGCAGCTCGGTGGCAGGCGACGCTCTGCGACGAGGGCGAGCTGAGCGCCGGCGTGTCGTAGCGAAAGGCTGGGGGGGCGCACGTGTTAGTAGCTGAGCAGCGACCGCTGCAGGAGCAAAGAGGGAGAAAGGCAGCGAGCGAGGAGAGGGAGCGACGAGGACCAGGCTGCGCAGACTGCACACCAAGTGCAACGAGGCGGTGGAGAGGGGGGGGTGTGGGAGGGGAGGTCAGGACATACCGACACCACCAAGAGGCGCAGACCGCGAGTGTCGTGCGGGTTAACAATGGCGCTGCAGGCTCGCTGGGAGCTGGCGGAGAGGCTGCTGGCGTAGGAACAAAGTCCCCAGCTGTGGTGGAGAGAAAGCTGGGTCAAGGCCTCTCTAGCACCGAATCCTGGTCGGCGCTAACAGGCCGTCGTGGTGAGGCGCTGCTCTTTGGGGTGGCGGGGAGAGGAGGATTCAAGAACAAGTGGGAATGGGCATATCGTCGTCCGTCGTCATGGGCACGGGGAGCAATCAAGCAAGAGGAGACAAGAATACGCGCCACGGCATTGCTGGTCACGACCAGCATATGTGACGGGCGCTGCGTCCTACACCACTACCCGACTAATCTATCCTCTCTCCGTCTCTGGGATGCATCCCGTCACCTCAGGTCGGTGCTGTTGTCGCTTCGCCCCCAGCCACCACCATACGCGCAACAGGGCCAGACAGTGTGCCTGAAAACCCCTCGTGGCCGCCGTTGAGCATGCGCTGGGCCAAACCCCCGTGCCGCCGACGAATACCAGCCTCACGACGGCACATTGCCGTGTAAAAGATGGCTGGTCGGTAACCCTCCAAAAGCAAATCCACGCCGCTAATTCGCTTCTATTCTTGTTCCCTCGCTCTGCGCCGAAACACGCTCACCCGTTGCTTTGCTTGCACTTTTGCTGGCCTCAGCGTCTGCTGCTGTCTGCCTGTCCCATTGCCCTTTTCCCCTCTCTCTGCCTCTGCCTCGCTCACCGCCAGAATGTCTCCCTATCGTCATGTTTTGGCCGTCTAGATGCTAGGGCCATTAGCCTACACGGTAGGTGAATTGGCTCCCCGGCTGGTTACCAGGGGTGATTATGCCGAACCCGCCCACGGACGGCCGCATCCGTCTGCTCAGTCCTCTCGACCTACCCGTCCTGATTGGCTCCACACCCTTGGAAACGCACCCTTGCCCAACTTGCCAGCGCATCACCCATACCGGCCCAGTCCCATCTGCACATCTTGGGCATCTGCGTAGGGCTGTC